>JAZHYW010014950.1:0-37656 GCA_037355805.1 Ixodes ricinus | reverse complement strand
GCTTGGTTAGTAATTCAGTTGCAGTATTTGAATTACCGTATAGCCTATTGATTTTTTTAACGTTTGGTAGCTGTAATGTATTTACATTTTGCTACAATTAAAGTTACTCTTTATTTGATAGTAGCATTTTGACAGAAATTTTGCTTTCTGTTAGTGCATGAGAGTACTGGTTAATTGTCGCTGAATTTCACTGCTAACTTAACATAATGCGATTGACAAAATGCAACTCCCTAAAAATCTTGCTTATTTAGCCCAACAATAAAAAAACTTCTATAAAACTCCGCCAATTTTTTTTATCACCACGTTTGGTGAAACAATAGAGCAAACCGTGATGCATGTAACCAGCTGCGTAGTAACTGTTCAAATAATGGTAAGAAGATAAACAAATGCACATCACAAATAGCCGCCATATTAATGCCATTCAAGTAGGTATGCAAAGGTAAGTGTGAAGTTTCTGCATTACTTTTTATACGTAATGAATAATTATAGTAAATTACGTTTGCTTAGTCATTTTGATTTTAATAAATGCCTTTAAAGCTAAGAAATTGTAATATTACTCAAGTACATTTTTTAAAAAATTATCCGAGTATTACGCAGTCAGTGAAAAAAATGCGTTCTCTCATTTTACTTAGAATACATTTTAGCGCTCAAAAACAAAGACAAAAAGACGAGAATACGACACCACAGTGCGCTGTGGTGTCTGATTCTCGTCTTTTTGTCCTTGTTTTTGAGCGCTAAAATGTATTCCAAGTTCCAAAACCAACTAGCCCAACAATCTACTTTCATTTTGCCACTGGACCCTTCTGGGAGGATGCTAGCAATCACTCTTCTTATTACTTCAGCTAATTTGGGAGAAAAAATATTAGTGTTCTTTGTGCACCAAAGGGTTGTAAACCTGTAGGAGCTTCTGATGGTGCCTAATTGGATTGCGTATGTTTCAGGAAGTTTTCAGATGAGGTACAATAGTTTATTTCCGAAGCTCAAATTACGTATCCATCCAGGGCCTGGCTACCTACCAGCGTTCAAGGTACTGCGCAGGCATGTTAAACGCTGAAAACTACCAAGAGGATTGCTTCGCGAATTACTTCGCCAAGCAATCTACCAAGTCTTTGCCTAATAAACTACGAACTGCACTGCTGCTCTTTTTTCTTGCTCTTGCTAGGTAATGCCGTAAATTTTATACGTTGGTATATGTATGGCGAGGATAAGAAATGACCAAGAAAATTTGCGTCGAATAAATAGACGTGTACAGGTATATTACACGTAGACTGGAAATACTAATTTAGCCCCTTTTTTGCATTTTAGTTCAATAAATTAATTTTGTGTCTAGTATTTTACTCAACACTTTATATAACGTATTGCTAAAAACATATGTTACAGAGCGCGATCGGCGGATTTAGCTTTTTTTTCAGTCACAATTGAAAGCTAATACTATTGCAATTAATACAAAGGTGCAAACGAGCCGGACAAAAATTACGATAATAATCCCTGGAGAAGGGGAACAAGGGGAACAAAGGACAAACACAAATCTCCAAACACAGCTAGGTGACTGGTGCGCGACCGAAAAATCCGCCTGGTCCTGGTATCGAAGTAGGAACCTCTTCATTTCCAGTGGAGCGCTCTACCATTTGAGCTAACCTGGAGCTCGCTTGCACCTTTGCATTAATTGTATTATTATCATAACCTTCAAATGCAGACCGTTCACCCTTGGTGTTAGACTGGTGGCAGTTGATAAAATTTGTTCGCTCTACTGAAATCTAACTACTGGTTAGCTCAGTTGGTAGAGCGCTCCACTGGAAATGGAGAGGCACCTGGTTCGGTACCAAGAATAGGCGGATTGTTTTCGGTCGCGCATCAGTTACCGAGCTGTGTTTTGGGGATTTGTGTTTGTCCTTTGTTCCTCTTCTCCAGGGATTATTATTGTCAAAGATAACCGTTGTGGCAGAATGCGCTCATCCTAAGCACCAACTTGATGGTAAAATATGATGAACCCCAATGAAACAAATGTGGAAAAGCGCCACAGAGCGATGTCGTGTTTGTGCCATATGTTATCTGTGCAGTGGAGTGTACTGTATTGTACATAGATTTGTTATTACCAGCATCACACAGTGGTGCAGGAAATCTAATGGTCGGTTAAACCTCCTCATGCATGATCCGTTTCACTTTCACGTGGGCTAAGTTTACACGAGCGTTGCTTGCGCGAAGTCAGCCCTTGCTAGGAAAGCAGCTTCGAAACGTCTGAACTCAGGCTTGTACAATTCGTTGCGCGTGTCCTTTAACACGAAACCGAAAACTCCCCTATATCGCGGTTTTACAGTAGCACATTGCGCTATTTGGCTTCACAAGTTATTTTCTATTTGACAAAAAAGAACATATTATGATTTTTGCAAAGAGGAAACTAGACGCTCGGTATATGGTTCCCCTACACGACCAGTCTGGACTAGCCGCTACAAGTCGTCGTCAGTGGCTACCCAAGAGTACTGCCAATCCTATTACCAGAGATTCTACATAAACCAGAATGCATATCTCGTTTCTCAGGTAGTCTCAGCAATATCTATAGTATTCACACTTTTGAGCGACGTTATTGCCATCTGACAGATTACGAGGAGACTACTTCCTGGGGCTGTTGCACCAGATGTTTCGGCGCAATGAAGCTGTCAGATATTTTCTGCCGAAAATACATGTCACCTAGGACATTAGGTTCTTCGATGTTCAAACCCAGCCGTCGTCAACACAATGGGCTTGAGCCCGATTTCCTAAACAAAACGTATGACACTCACGAAATACAAAATGTTCTACGAACGATTAAGAACTATGAGACGCTGCGTTTCTAGCAGCAGCGTCCAAGATGAATCGAGGCCTATGTGAAGTTCCCCTTCTGTACGGAACAAAAATTATTTCTTTGCATGCGACGTTATCATGACCAAAGGGATTATATAAAGCTCTGATCGTGACAGTTCTCGCAACCTGCCTCTTCTATATACACCGGGCTGGCCAGAACAACCCGGATGCCTGGGATCCATCGCCCCCTTTTCCGCTTACTAAAGTGGCAGACGAAAGGGACGCTTTGCCTGACAGTGCAAACATCATAACGTTCCAAGCAACGAGCAGGATTGACAGTTTGATCCTAGCTGTGTTCAGCGTCTCCCTTGCGCTTCATCTCGAGGGCACCATCCTCCCGGGTGGACTCGACGGCGTCCTCGGCGTGGCCCTCTGCGTCCCCGTACATGTCCGTGACCCGCTTGGCGTAGTAGGACATGACCAGCTGGCAGATGAGGCCCAGGCCCAGGAAGACGATCGTGACGCCGTGGTAGGCGAAGCGCAGCTTGTCCACGTCGTAGAACCAGCAGTTCCCGCGCCGCCCTCCGCGCTCCTCCCACACCAGGCAGGTGGCGTCGAAGATGGCCGAGTAGATCAGAGGGTACGGGACGGCCGCTGCGAAACAAGAATGGGCGTGTGGATTAGAACGCCGAAAAACGAATCACGGCGCAAGAAGCATAAAAATAAGTCTCTCCCTAAGTTTCTTAAGTTGACAGCGACTCTTGGTATCTGGACAACGCTAACCACTGGCCGCACCCACAAGGTAAGGCCAATATTTACAAATACTGCTAATCCCTATCAGGAATCATAGCAGAGTGGAAAGTAACATAAAACGAAGCGTTAAAGTACCAAAGAGTTACTCATTCAGAACACAAAGCGGACACAAATGGACTTACAGGATCATGGTTAGTAATTTCGTAAAGAAGCCCATTCCATTCATACACATATTGATTCCGTAGCCACTAAGCTGTCCCAAATAGTCGGACTTGTTTATCGTAATCGGCATATTCTGCCACGAAATATTATGATTTTAATTTATAATAGTTTGTTTTCATCTAGGCTTAACTATTGTCACTTAGTCTGGGCATCCACAACTCAAGCAAATCTACATAAAATACACGTCTTACAAAAACGGTTCCTAAGAGTTGTTGAAAATATTCCGTCTTACTTTCCTACAGATGAGTTGTTCGTAAAACATAATGTATTGCCAATCCATAAAATGTACGATTATCGGCTTTCTAAAGCTTTTAAACAAGAAGTAAAAACTAAATCATCGTTTTTAAAAGGACTGGCTAACTTACAAAGTAATACTACCGACTACACAACGCGCCATAGTGAGCCTTAGAATGTTAGCACCTATAGAACGATCTATTGACAAGATAAGTTGAAAAACAAACTGCCAAGGTTACTAAATAGGTTAGCTGCCGATAATGTCGAGCTTTTGGATATTACGTTTAAAGCATTGCGTTGTTATTTCAGCCCCCAGTCGACTTTTCTTATGTAAAAAATGCTGTGCAATATTATTAAAATTTGAAAGTTGTTGTGCACAATTGCGTGTACAATTGCGTGCTTGTGACGTAATTTGACTGTGTCCAATGTTGCTTCTCTTTATTTTGCTTTTTTAGTTGATGCTGTAATCTGTATGGCATGTTAAGTATTTTCTTTTTAGTGCTGCATAAATGCCAATGTGGGGGCCAGTGGCTTTGTCAAGCTGGTCTTGTGACCGCTTTTTCCACAAGCCTCCAGCATCATGTACGCTGTACTTGACGCAAATAAAAATAAACAACAACAACAATCGTTCGAGGAAAAAAGGGGATTTGAAACTGTTGATGCGCGGTTGGTAAGGTGCAATGGTAAGTAGGGTTCTTCTTCGGGTGGCGTAACCAGTAGACAAAGTGATACATTCGTCAATGTTAATTTTATACTTCCCCTTAATTAATTTAAATAAAAAAACGAAGTCTTCATACACGGTTTCGTTATTGAGCCGGGACAAACCCAAGATGTTTGCTAAGCTCGGAAATGGACGCCTTCTTATAAGCATTAAAAATGAATCTGACAGCTTTATTTTGTATTCGTTGTATGCAATTATTTTCTACCTGTCTAAATGGGTCCCAAATAATGTTTGCATACTCTAGGGTCGGTCGGATAAGAGTCTTGTACGCCAGGAGTCGAGTATCTGAAGTGGCTGATTGTAGTGTTCGTCTGAGAAAAAAAAATCTACGGAGGACGTTAGAGGAAATTAAATTGGATAAGGATGGCTTAGTTGGGCTAGTTGGTTTTGCATCATGGTGGAATACGCCAAAACAACGAGGAATACGCCGCGTCCTGTCTAGTTCTTCCCTCGTTTTCGTCCTCGTTCTTTTGGCGTATTCCACCATGAAATTAAATTGATCTGTTTACCCCATCTAAGATCTGAACTGATCTACAGACCCAGATATTGGAATTCAGTAACTTCTCTTAGGATATGTTCGTTCATTTGATAGGAGAATGAAAGTGGCTTCTTTTTATTAGTGACGGACATGCAAACAAGGCTAGTACCGCAACTTGAACAGAATCCGAGAGTTACTTTCGTGCACGGCACGCGTACGCCAAAGTTTTGTGCTTTTGAAAGAATCGCAGCGAATAACGAGAAAACGATATCCTTTGGGTTCCAAAGAGTATTGGACAAAGTACTCGACAAAAGTTCTTAAAATAAGTTACTGGATACTGCTTCAGAAAGTTTTGAGACTACTACTCAAGGCACTTTGCCAATATATCTTGAGTGAAATACAAATACTTAAAAATGCAAGTAAGTTATTTTCAAAGATAATTCCACATTCCGTATTTCCATAAGCGGAGTCAAAGTAAAAAACAAAAAGAACGTTTGTCTTTTGTGTGTGTGTGTGTGTGATGTGTGTGTGTGTGTGTTTCAGTTATTATTTCATTTTATTTGTTCTTTTGTTTGATTTTTTGGCATTTTAGGATTGCATTTTTAGTCCTGGATTGTACCCTGCTTAGTTTCCGGCCGCTTCCGCTAAAAATTTACAATCGGTTCAGCTTTCCACCAAGGTGTGCCGATCCATATTCCCGTAAAATATTACAAGTACAAATTCCATTGAACGTTAATAAAGTATTTGAGATAATCGGTATAAGTAGTGAGAAATGTAATTAACATAAAGTAGCAAATATTCTCGATCCAATCTATTTGCAAGATACCAAATTACTATCAAAAGTAATTGAAATACAGTATTTTGAGTAGAGTATTTGAGATATACACAAACCAGATTCAAAACAGGACCTGCGAGCTTGGACGGTGAGCATGTACACGCTCACGTGCTCAATCTCATTTTATTTCTGAATCCATCGGTGCCTCGTTAGTCTCTCAATCTCTTCCATAAGACGAGAAAATCGGTTTTCCGTTGGAGCTGCATATAGACAATTGCAAGCACGGCACCCCAACTGGTACCCCATGCGTGCAAGAACGTACTACATCGTACCCGTGACGATAGCTTTGGCAAGCTTGAAATCACACAGGCTTTCCCGCACGAGCAGAGACATGGTTGCGGCCAGTGATTTTGCTTTCAATCGTCTATATGCGCACATGGCTTGTTCTAAGAGGTCGACCTATTTTACAGTAAGTATACGGCTGCTTTGTTTAGAAAAAGCTCGACGTTAAAAACTAAAATTCAGTCTTCCTAGGCGAATTAATGCACCTATTGTTTTTATCCCCCTTCTGTACTTCAGCTTTACCTTAGTCAAACTCAGACAAGAAATATTCTTTTTTTTTGTTATTTTTTACGAAACAGTGATTTATTGCCTCGCGAAACTGCTTGACTCCTAATTGATAGGTTCCGTTGTTGTTTTCGAGGGCCCGTCGTTGCTTCGAGGCTCCGTTGCAGTTTTCGAAATTTTCATTAATTCAAAGTAACAACGGTCCGAGATAACTCTCAACTGACACGAGTCTTGTGAGCAGACAGTGACAGGTGTAAAAGAGCCACGCGCCAATCTCTTTATTGTCCGGTCGATTACTACGGAAATACGATCGGTCGTCAGCAAACGGTGACTTATTGTCTGCTGGGTCGTTTTTTTTTTTTCTTCTTACGTATCATCATAAACAACAGCCGGCATGCACTGCAAGTAGATAACCACTCAAGGAGAATTAACGCTCCTGCCAGATCGTTCTTGTTCTCTCCGCGCACGATCTTTCATATGTGGATATCCCGGAACTGAGACACACAGTTGTTAGACGTAATCTTTAAGAGACACGGGAGCCAACAACTTTTCAACAAAAAAAATCCGAGACTATTGAACAAAGAAATTTAACAAAACTCTAAAAAGTCTCGAGTTTATGACCTTCGTGTGCTCGCTCTCTTTTAAGCCGCAGTCGGACTGCTCGTATTCATCATAGAAAAGACATCGTGTTTGCTGCAGACATATGATGACAGAAGAATCTGCGTACGAGCCTCAATCATGTTGGAAGGCTATTGCCTTCATACATGCCTTCAAAAATGTCTGTGAACAGTTTTACAGCGGAGCTGTTAAGGGCCAGTTTCCCCAGGATCGTGTCTCCCGCAAAGAAATGAAGACACCGAACTCTGGACACCTACCGCCATCTATGAGCGACGGCAGCAAGCCACGTTTCTGGTTGCCGCCGTCGCTCATAGATGGCGGCAGCCTTTCCACTCTGGCTGGCCGACTTGCGGCCGGCCATTACTTTCCACTGTACAGCTCCGCTGGTCTTCCTTCTTCACCAGAGTGGAAAGGCTGGAAGTTTTTTGTATGGTCCATGTGACCGTCATACAAGGAAGAGACACGTCTCAGACAGTGTCTACAGACTGTCTTTTGTGTGACGTATTAGCAGTGTAACTGCGATTGTGGATGACCGGAATGTTCAAGTCTGCGATCGAGATCGGTCGGATTGTTCGAAAACCACCACCCGGAACCATACTTCGTTTCGGCGCTGCCAGCTAATGGGACCAATCAAGCAGTGTCAAAAGCGCAAGTTACTGGGCCTTTTTTTGTTTATGATTGGTTCAGCGATGATAGAATTCACGTGCACAAACGTGACGAACACCGTGCGTGATGGTGCACTTTTGATGTTGTCACATGGGTCCCATCAGCTCGTAGCGGTCGAACAAATAAATATGACCAAAAACCACGAACTTTTGAAGTTTGAGAGTCCTTGTATTTTGTTCATTTTATTTGTTCTCCTGTCTCGTATTTCCGTGCTGCCAAACAGGTTTTGCTTCGTATAAATTGAAGAATTCTTTATCCGTGGTCTCGTTTTAACCCTGACCCCACTAAAATATGGCAGGTTCATGTTTGTGATTGGGTGAGTGGGTGTCTTCAGTGCCTAAGGTGTAAGGTGATTAAAATGTCCCGTGGTATTAAACTTCGATGCGGTCAGTTATTTCGGCGTGTTCTTTGACCCTGGCCTTAAGCAGGGATCCTGTCTAAGAAGACTTTGTGTTTACGATGCGTCTTACCTAAAAGGTTGAAGCAGAGTCCCATTAATCCCATCGCTATGCCTTTGTCAGCAGGATCAACGCACCTACAAGAAAAAATGAATACGCAAGGTGCCATTGTAAAAACGTGTAAGTATACAATGCACGACACTGATTGCGCGAACACGACATCGGTGACTTATGAATTTCACTTCGAAAGGGTATAGTTACGGCAATGAAGTTTGACCACTTAGGTTAGTGCGCCAAATCCGAACTTTCTATCTCATTAGTAGTTTCAAAGGTACCCCTTCTATTCTAAGGCCCGCTTCAGAGGGAGCAATTTTGCCAGCAATTTCGGGGTTGTTGGTGAGCTGCTCCATATAGATCTTCGCTCTGCAACTAAGATTGCTGGGTCGGATCTGGCTCAAAACGAGTCTGCTATTTCAACCACTCGAAAACGTTTTAACATAATACTTCTTTTCCCTTTCTTTTTTTTTTGATGCAACGTTGTTGCAACGTTGATGCAACGTTGTTAGTGTTACGACCTCGAAAATCTTGAAAATTCTGACCGGTGAGAAGAAAAGAGTTTTGGAATTCATCAGCTGATTTTTCGCTTATTAAGAAAACGGATTTAAAAAATGCGCCTCGGCTGAACGCCAGTGCCCGCAATAGTTGTTGCAAATTGCGAATGCCATGGGGTCTCAACGCTGGAGACGTCTCTAGCTCACCTGAGAGTGATAAGCATGCCTCCGACCCTAGGAAGCTGACTGATCAGCTTGCCGACGCTGATGAGAATCACCAGAAGGTACAGGTTCCCGCATGGGAACTCGCAGAAGCCGTCCTCCACATTGGCAGGTCCAAACCCGGTCGGGGAACTGGAGTTTCCGGCGATGCACGTGCAGTACATGCTCCCCTGCGTGTGTGCGTGTGTGACACCTGTTAACATTATAAGAATCCGCTGCAGTTCATATCGGGCGACCATAGTGAGACACGAGTTAAGAATGCGCTAAATATTAAGCACCCCGTATCAGCCACGCCCTCGAATCACTCGGCGGACCAACCAGGTAAGGCAGTAGTCATGACATATTACGGGACGTACTCGCGTTTTCAAAATGGCTGCGCCTTTGATCAACATACATACAATATCTTCCTCGGTAGCGAACTATTTGCCCATTTGCGGAGGAACAGCAGCTGGAGGTAATAATGGCGTCGGAAGAGCTGCTGGCGCGTTCTTAACAAGTGTCTAGCTATAGTGCATTGGTCGAATAAGGTGCAGTGCTGTCTCCCGGTAAAGCGTGCTGGTCTACATTGCAGATATTTGTGAGAGTATAAAAGCGTACGTGTTCAACACAAGTGGGTGACGAGGGGTTGAATTTGTGTGACGTTGGTGTGAGCTGTCGTCTCACAAGGCAGCTTAGGCTAACATTTGTAGTCCCGTAGTCTCGGTGGGGAACGCGCAACTAAGCAAGCAATTTGCAGTGGTATAAAGCGGTGCAGTCACCGCCAGTCACTGCATCAGGTACACCTCAGAACGATCTGCTAAAAATCACGAGGTTAGTCACAAGTCCGGGATGGAAGAACAATGGTTTTAATTATTTATGCTGAACGACAAACGTTCTGACTTGGCTGCACTCTGTTTCTTATAGGCTATTGTCTCAAGGGAGTATGGCTTTTTTTTTATGAAGACCGCAGTTTGATGAAAATGAGCTTACGTTTCCACGGTCGAAGCAGCCAGCGGCACATGGCGAAAAGTAGGTTGCCCGTTGAGCGACGTCACAAACCGGCTGGAAGGACCTGGTAGTGCAGTCGCAGCCTTCGTTGCACGAATTTGCAATGGACATTCTGTAAAAAAAAACATAAATAAACCGCACGCATTTTATTTATTTTTGTTGTGTACGAGTGTTCTAAGACGGAGTTGTAACTGCAACCCTACCACAATGTCCAAGAAATAGTTGACGCACAATAATTATTTGCGGACATATATGCTGTACATCAAGCGACAAATGTTCTTTAGATTGTCATTCGTGCGCTTTAAATTATCATGGTTACTTCCCCGCGATGCACCGGATCCACGAATCATTGCTCTTTCTTTAGTCAGTTCAACCAATGGGAGGGCAATCAGTATCATGCTGCGATGGGAATGCAGTCTCCGTGGCGTCTTTTGCCAATGATACTGCATGCACAGATTTTATTTGTTATCGGTTGAACTTATTCATGAACGACCACTGAATAATTTCTCAAATACAGTAAATTAGTAACTCATACCTCCTCTTCCCCCCCTCCACACACAAACACACACAAAAAGGCTGAGCCCAACAGCTCAGCACAGATTTCAGAATTTCCAGTGGAAATCCTGGACAAACCCTTGTTGTACAATAAACTCGGCGAACTTCTGTGGTGTACATTGTTTTTACTGCAAAGTACTTAACCCTTCAATTTTTGTCTAGAGCGGACAGAGTTGTGTGCCAACAAAGTATTTCTCATATTCATTGGGAGATTGCTTGGGAGATGCAAAAGCGCACTTAAAATCGCAGGGGGGGGGGGGGGTGCAGAGTCGTATATGCAGAGATTTTGGCCATTCGTTGGGAAGTATAGGAGACAAATAAGGAGGCGCCATTGGCCGAAAGCGGGCTGGACGTGTTCCAGGGCATCTTCAGAAATTCGAATGTGGCCAACCAGAAGCCAAAAATACTACCCTGGCGGTGGTCGCGAGAAACATACCAGATAAGTGCATCGGATTAACTCTCGGTGACTGAAAATATGGTGCACGTGATGTTTCAATCACGGTCATCCAAAATCATGGTGGAAGAGTGCGACTAGCGGAACGATCGACATAATCCGTACGCCAGGCGCCGAGGGCCGGGAATCGATCTGCCGCCCGAGCGGTCACACTCTGTCCGAGCAAAACAGAGTTGAGCGGCGCATTCGTTTCTTACATCTTTCTGCATCATCATGATCGAAATAAAGTATCACGTGCACTCTACATTCAACCACGAAGGATCACTACACTTCACTCTTACGCGCTTATTAAACCCATTTACGAACATATACCTTTGATTAAAACAGTTTCTCGCTATCACCGCTAGGAGATTCTTTTAGGCTTCTGGTTGGCCAAGAGAGCATGCCAAGCCCGCTTTCTGCGTCTGGTGCACGCCCTGGCTCTGCCCGCGCCTCCCATTGACCAAACTCTCTGTCCGGGGGGGGGGGGGAGTGATGCGGACACTTGAAGGCGTGAGTGGGGTAATCGATAATAAAAATAAAGTTGAAGACAGAAACAAAGTTTAATCACGGGGATACGTTTGAATGTGGGAAATCACAAAGTAGAAAAAAACAATAGCCAGCAAAAACGCTGCAAACTTTATTAGTTCACGGTAGGTTACTGTCGTAAATAGACTTGTTTTTTCCTCAGAGTGAGATATCTCATTGTGCCTGGGGTGAATCATATTGAGACCGAACAAGCAAAAATTTGATGAACAATAAAAAAGAAAGGTCGACGAATGAACATACATTAGCGGAAATATTTGTAACCAGTATTTGGTAATCATCAAATCAAGCACGCTTCCAACATTTTTCTTCCATGTGTCTGCGCCATTACGTTGTAATTTTTGGCTTTCAGTAATGCCTACCCTAATGCGATTTTTTTTAAGTTTTAAATCTAGCATTAATTCTGCATTTATTACATCTCACATCCTCAAAAGTATCTAATTGCGATGCTCACCCGCGATACGCTAAAGACACGAATCATTGGTCTTCCTTTAATTCAGTGCCACCACTAAGAAGGCGAGCGATATAGATCATGATTGAATTGGCATGCAGTCGCAATGCCAAAATGCGTACACTCCTTATGTCACCGGGACCGCACAGCTATTGAATCGTTATATGATCGTTCTCTTCAATTGTTGAATTTATTGAAGACCAATTCTTGGCATTCCGCGTATCGCGGGGCGAAATTCCCGAAAGAAATACCTGTGTGTTTACTTCAGCGCAGAGCCAAATGACGAGACACAAAAATCCGTTCAACTCGAAAACAGAATCTGCGCGGAGGCAATTGGGGCGATTTCTGTGCAATTTGAGTTTTCCAGGCAACCCTTTCCCTTGTGTTTCGCCATTCGCTGAATGCGCTCAGACGTGCAGGCATTTGTTAGTGTTCTACATAAGCAGGAGCTTCTGAGCGTATACGCCGTGCAAGTTCGTCTGCTCCTTGCGCGTTCTTGCGTTTGTTTTTATCCCCCTTAAATCAGCCTGCGTGCTTTTGTTTTCCCCCGGCCCCAACCAATGACGGCGCGTATACGCTCGGCTGTCTCGCCATCCCGCGTTCCCTGAGAGTTCTCCATGTTGCCCTCTGATTGTCATCCCCCTCCCTTTGTCCCAAAGCGCCAAAGAAGGGTTTTGGAATGCTCGCTCGGCGTATACCACGTTGCCTTTCTAAGAACTTCATTGTGCCTAATTTCCATCAAAGCACTTCATGGAAGATCCAGTCGCTGCGATGTGCGGTGGGAGGTTGACAAATGACGAAGCTGGAAACATGTTTAGTCCTTATAAAGACAGTTTGCACTATGACACCGAGTATGACATTTGGCATGGAACGTCATGCGCGGACTGTCTTTCATTAAGTCTATGTATATGCTTTCAACCTCGTCCTATACCTAGCTTTTTCCGTAGAGTGCAGTGATTGGCTTTGTCAAGTGAACGGTGAAACGTGGAAGGTGAAAGAGAGGTGTGTTAACGGTGTCGCCTCGCCATGGAGCACGTGTGGCGAAGGTTCGTTCGCATTTCTAGCAAACGCCGTGAGATATGGCGCAACATGTCTAGAGGCACCTTAACGGGCATGAGGGGACCGATGAGAACCCCTCGAGGAACCGTCCTTATTTGCGTACGAATTTACGAGGCCGCGCGAAGACCCCTTATACCGTCAGGGGCCCTCCATCGGAAGATACGCAGAGCCCGAGCAAACATCTGCCGCCTTGGCTGGCCTTGATGAGAGAACTCTCGCTTCTTCCCCCGTGTCTAAATGGTCTACGGGGAAATTGACGCACCATATATTTTAAGCCGCAGTAACTGTGCTCATACATACGGTGTTCGTTTCAGACCTGATGTTGTTCGGAGCATGTTTGCTTCCTACATATGTATGTTTCGAACATGTTTGCAGACAGCTTTTGTCTGCCCGATGTGACAGGCCCGTCGTGTAAGAAAGAAACACGCATCAGACGGTGACTGCAGACTGTCTTTTGTATGATGCACTAGCAGTATGACTGAGGCTTTAGAGAGCGATTCAGCCTTCAGTATTCCAGGATCTGTCTCTATACTCGACTCCCTGACGCTAAAAGTACAGATCTGTTGTCCTATCCCTCACCTGCCACTTGCGTTGACCTCGGTTCCCGCCAGCTGCCAGTTGGAGCAGCCCAGGTACATGCCCGCCGAGAGGAACATGATGTCCACAAAGTCGCTGAAGGCCGACAGTATCCCGATGGTGCGGGCCCTGGGCTTCCATATGCGGATGATGACGCCTCCGAGGAAAAGTCCCACCATCATTGCCGTGATCTTTGTAGGGCCTGCGTAACGAGGAAAGGAATGCGCCAGATCGACCTCTCGCATTTCACTGATCTTTGCAATAATTGACTAATTGTTATCTTTTTTTCAGCGATAGTTGTAAGGGAAATTTTTTCTCTCCCCTCCAAATTATGTAGGGCGTAGGACATCCGTCGTCCATATCGTCACGTGAAGCCGGGATGTCACAGAGTCATGTCACATAATAATCTCATGTGACATAACGATTTAACGTTGCCACGTGACATGGTGATGTCACATGGCGTCATAGTGGCAGGTGATTACACTAGTACCCAGGTGACATTATCTATTAAGATTGTTTTATAGTTACAGATTAGTGTGTCACCCTCCGAGCAGACATTGACGATGATTTCTCAATCTCAGGTGCGAGAGACATTGTAAGTGCAAGATACATAAGAATACTTCGGGGCCGGTTAAGGTGTCGCAGCTATGGCTCTGACTGTACTGTGAATTCTCCCATGACTGATCTTCACTTTAAAGCATGCAATTATTTTTAACGTTACCCTCTAATCCCAAAGTCGTGCCCGTGCGTCCGTCTGTTCGTGCATTTTCCCCTAAATTTAGCGGAGAAAATGGCGTCATGTGACGTCACGTGACCCGTACACGTTGGTGGAGGTTGACGGTACGTGACCTACACGTCAACTTAGTTTCCCCGCTAAATTTAGCGGGAAAATCTACGTCTTGTGGCAAAAACATCAGTTCAGATTCCATTTCTAAATTTAGCGGGAAAATGACGTCACATGACCTACACACAAATTAAGTTACCCGCTGCGGAAACATTCACGTCTTGAGACCCCGAGACCAATCCAGTTTCCCCGATAAATGTAGCGGGAGAAATCGACGTCACCTGACCTATAAAACCATTCAGTTTTTTCGCTAAATTTAGCGGGAAAATATAGGTCACGTGACATACCAATTCCCAGGGCATTTCAAGCATTATAGGACTTTAAAAATAAAGGTCGCTGCTATTTCTTTTTTTAGATGTGTCTCAAGAGCAGCAGAACCTACATTAACGAATAAAAAGTTAGGGCGCAAACAAGCTGGTGAATGTTTAACAGTTTAGACAAAACTCCGAGACTGGAAGGAAAGAAGGACAACACAACACGAAGACTTCGTGTAGTGTTGTCCTTCTTTCCCCCAGTCTCGGGGTTTTGTCTAAAATGTTAGAACCTATATGTTGGTGCAGATTTGTGTAATTAGTTAAAGGGGGGGGGGGCGTCAATCTAAACTGTTAAAATCATGTTAGGTAACACAATTATGCACGTTGCATGAATGAGAGGTATGGTTAGTTAAAACAGGAGAACAATAAAACTACTCGTTACGTAAAAGACCGAAGGAGCAGAAATATGCATCTATATAAGGTGACTGAAATAACCAGGCCGTTGACCCTGGCAAGTTTTTTGGCCCTATTTTTTACAGAAAGGAAGCTACGCTTTGTGATTGTACAAGATAAAACCTACCTGTGAAATACATCTTTAACGAAAATTTAACATTGCTTCGTTCAGGCGCCGATTTTTACGGTCTATTTTAGATCGAGCCTAGTTATTTCAGTCACGCTATAAACAAACGGTACATAAGGAGCATTTCAATTCAAATCTTACTAGCATGGAAAGTGCTAGCTGATCTCAACGAGGTACGAGGAACTCGTAATTTAATTGATGGTGTCAGTAATTACTATCAAATATGCTCTGTTAGCATTTATAAAGAAAAACTAGAGCCGCGACAGTTTCACCAACTAAAATTGGAAGTCACGTGAAATAAAAATGACATCATTCGATACATCGTGCACTTTCTTACCTGTGAATAAATTGGACTTGGACGCCGATACGCGATACTGGTTCTCAACGTACTTTGGGAACATGCTGACGTATCCCCCCACACCGTTGAAGATAAAGACCAACGTTGCAATCTTCCACATCAGCACCGGATTCTTGCACAAACGGCCCATCGCCAGTCTCATCTCTGAAAGAGAACGCGGGAAAGGGCTCTCGATAATTTCATCCCAAAGGAGGACGTAAAAAAGTTAAGGACGTTTATACCCCTGTCAGACGGGCACCTCGAATGACATTTACCCCAAGTGGCGATTCAGTGTAAACGTCATTTAGGCAGTGTCACACGGCAACTTAAATGACGTTTGACTTAAATGACATTCGAGCTCAACTGAGTTCTCCCAAACTCATTTACGGCTCGTAAATGTGTAGTCTCGTCAACAGCGGTCAGCGCAAGTTCTGCGAATTGAAATAAAACATTGTAAATAATGTAAACACAATTGAAAACAATGCTTGTAGCAATTATTTTTAGAAAAAAATGCTTATAACGTGTATATCTCGCACACCTTTTGCGATATATTTGTTTAATATACTCGCGGTCTCAGTTGCGCGTCAGGAACGCCATCCGACGTTCCGGCAGTTCCGGATCCATCGCACTACGATCGTTGTCGTCACCAGGCCCCATCGCTACAGGGTCACGGTCTTCGCTTGAATCAATCGCAGACGTAAACGTCAACGGGGTATACGAATCCGGCGAAGAACGAAAGAGCGCGAGGAACAACGGCGAGCAAGATGCACGGATTTCCGAAAGCAGACGAGCCAAGCGGCGGAACGGCTACGGCTACGGATTAGTTGGGATTGGTGACGTCCTGTCATAGTTGCCGCAAAACACCTTGTCTCCGTCAGAACGTGTACTTAGTTTTCATCACCGTGTTTGAATTCTATGTTCTAAGAATTCATTACATTTTATTTACTTAGTAAACAATAAAATGAACACTAGTTTGCCGGGTTAACAACAGACCGCTATCGTGATATCGAAGACCGTGATCGTGATAGACATCACCTAAATGACATTTGAGTTGCCCGTCTGACACGACACGACTTAAATGTCATTTGAAAATCCTAAAGGCTTTTAGCGTAAATGACATTCAAGGTGCCCGTCTGACAGGGGTATTACAAATCTCTGTAATGCGAAACTAGAGCCCAGTTCTTGAAGAAGAGGAGGGGAGGGTACGGAGGGAAGGGTGTACCACTCCTCCTCATCTCCTCCCCCTCCTCTTCCCCTGTCCTCCTCCCCTCCTCCTCCTCCTCCTCCCTCCTCCTACCGTTAAATTTTCCCGCTAAATTTTCCCCTCAGCAAAAATCTCTCTGCTAAATTTAACGGAAATTTTCCCGATAAATATAGCAGGGAAAATGACGTCACATGACTTCGTGTCACGTCACCCATGAACAAATTCAGTTTCTCCACTAGATTTAGCGGGAAAATTGACGTCACGTGACCTCGCCACCAATTCAATTTCCCGCTAAATTTAACGGGGCGGTTACGCCGACGCCGATGCCGACGGCGACGGCGACGCCGCTTGACGCGGAAACGGATGCCCAAGAGCTGCGTTCTAAAAAAACGAAGTGTCTAGCGTTACGTCCGACGTAACCCAAGTTACGTCCAAATCTCCGCCTTCCCTAGGTTCACGGGGGAGAGAGAGGAGGGCGGGGGGGGGGGGGGGGTTAGGTATACGCGCTTCCAGTGCTCCGTCCGGACGTAACGCTAGCCACAGCGTTCTAAAAAGCGGTTGCGTCATTTGTAAGAGGGCGAAAATCGCACACATCTAAACCCGATTCAGGGGTGGTGATAACTTAGAAGCCCATTGGGAGTGTTGATTTGACACAAATACCGGGTGTTTCTGATAAGACTTTTAAAAATTGCTAAAAATAGGGTGTTTAAAAAGAAAAAAAGAGTAAAAAAAAGTATTTTCGCGAACAAACTGTCAGCCACGACGGACGTCAGGGAGCTGGAAGATCAAACTAGTGAGCAGAATGATTACCTAACATTTAGTAATCAAACGTTTAATTTAGTGAAAATAAACTCATGGTTCTAACCAGAAACTTTCTGATCGTCATCTAAAGCCCCTAAATTAGTAAATTTTAGAAGGACTTGAAGCACTTAAGTAGCGTGGCGGTGCCCTAAGGTTACCTCTCGTTCAGCAAATTCAAGACCGGCGATGCGAAAACACGAGTGTTAAGAATATCATCCGCGTTCTTCTAAGTCTTCGCAGAAGCACTTGTTGTTTTTTTTTCATGTTTTATTTACTCCGGCCATACGATATGTAAAAACGTAAGGCGGACTCTGAGCTTGAAATTTAATACAGGTGCCACCGATCCTTAACCTCGTGTCAAACAGCGAATCTCAGCGCAGAGGTTTGTTTCCGTTATGGTACGTTGTCAGAAGCTATGAGCATACACCTCTTCACGATCAACTTCCAGTTCGGAGCACGTGGAACGAAAGCTCGCGCTGCAGAACCCAGAGGTTCACTCCCCACCCCTGCCCGTTTTGATATTGATTTGCATCGTACCGGCGTACGGTCGTGTAACACTACTGCGTGCCCCACGTTAAAGAGCCCAGGCTCGCGGTTGTACCGCACTTGCTAAATTGCTCATCTACTGCTGAGAGACAAGTCGCCCGTTGCGGCAGACTAAGTTCAGGCCGTCTAAACATGTACACCTTCACTTCCTTTTCAATCAACCTAAGTATTGATTATTGATACTCTTTTTTATCATTTCAACCAATAAAACGTCAGCCGCTATCACCCTTAAGCCTTGGTGGCAGGAGCGGTGGACGCCTCCGCCGAGATAGCATGACAATAGTGGCATGATACCGACAAGCCTTCTCCTTGGCCGAACTAATTAAAAGAAGTCTAATGATTATTGTTCCGAGCTGATCGCGAGGCAGTGTATACATGAAGCAGCTTCTGTGTGTCGAGGCGCACGCTTGAAACACATAGTTACATAGTTGCCGTATTTGAGGCCAGAAGGCATGTAGTTATAAGCATGCCTCCGAGGGTTTAGATAGGTTAAACTCCATATTCCGAAACCTCCAAGAACGGGTGCATAATTAAAGCCGGACGATTTGCATTAAATAAAATCTCTCAGGAACAAGTAAAAACGATTGCAACACTTCATAAAAATTCCCGTGCGCTTTCTCTCTTACAGAGCACTCCGGTCAACGCACATCAATCTATGGAGGGGCTCGGTGAGCAACAAAGCTAAAAAACAACCTTTCGATCTGAAAACTGCTTGCGCTGGGCCACTGAACATGGTGTCTCTCGGGCTTGCTCAAAGTCACAGCACGGACTGTGCTTGTCGGTCAAAAATCCTTTTTGACTTTGCGGTTCGCTGATCTTGCAGTGTACCCTATATCGCGGTGATTGACTCTCAGATGTGCTCTGCGGGAAAGCAGACGCGCGGGTAGTATACGCCCCGTTCACGTCACGTGATATGGCACTCTACCAGCCACCATTGCACCCTACCTTGTTTACGTGCCCTTACCTTCTGCACCACACATTTGGCACCATTCAATAAGTTCTCCTCAGCAAGCCTTGCCGAGGCGAACAATTTTGATGTTGCGAAATGTATGCTGCAGACGGAGCAGTGGCGGCTGATATGACGTCAATGCAAGCTATGTATTAGAGTTAACCATCAACAAGAAATATGAGACTCCTGGGACTCGCTGTTTCGGGCGATTGAGTATAGGCTATGGTTGGCAGCTTCTTACCTCTGGCGTCGTCTTTGAGTTTTTCCACCAGAGACGTGGGTGCGGATTTCTCGCTTTTTTGCCACCCGGCCCCACAGGCTTGTTGGCGGAGAAGGCGGGCCTCCGGATGTTCTTGGGGAAGAGGGACATGGGCAGGGACATGAGGGCCATCGCCGATCCCCAGACGACGAATCCCAGCCACCAGGCGCCGATCCAACTGGGGTGTCTGTTGGTGATCCCGGGATCCTCTTGGCCATCGAAGAGGAAAAGATCAGTCGTTAGTCACTTCTCAGATTTACACTCTAAGCAAAAAAAGGGTGTATTCTTACACCCCTTGTCCCATATACGACACCCCAAAACTTAATTTCGACGTACAGCGCGCTGACGTCAAACAGACGGCCTCGGCTTTTACGAGGTGCTTGAGAAAGGTGAGATATACTTCATTAAACAGCTTAAGTACTACGTATCAAAGACTACAGAAACGAAACACTGAGGTTTTGCAGTAATACCAAGAAAAGCCCGATTACTTTTTTTGTAGTCAATAACACGTGCATTAGCTATTTCAATGGGTTGTGCCACACTGCCCCTAGGCTATCAAGCCACCTGTGGAGGTTGGAAACAACAGTTCGACGTCAGCGCTCTGTACGTCGAACTCAAGTTTTGAGGTGTCGTATATGGGACAAGGGGTGTAAGAATACACCCTTTTTTCGGAGAGTGTAGTGTCGACCGACATAACGTTGTGACCAAATGTTGAATAGTTGCCACAAGAAGATAAATTAACTGAACTCTAAAAAAAGTATGTGATTTAGATTGCCTGGGGAAGACGGAGACAACCAATCACTACGAACAATAGAAGGGTCCCAGCGAATGACGACGCTCAGTGTACGATTAGATCTGAAAAATGCGATGTGCGCAGGAATAGTGCGCAAGTAGAACGTCATGTTCTTTGTCCTTGCGCGCATCGCTTGCTTTGGTCTAATCATGCATGCTCTGAGCTTCTTCATTCGCCAGAACCCTGGTATTCGTTTTCTCGTGTTCTTGAGGAAAGTGAACTCACTGGCCTTTCTTTTTGTAATGCAATAGATCGACCAGCGCAATTAGCGCTAAAATATTTCGGTGTCACCCTGCCTCGCTGTGATTGACAGGATTTTCCTCGCTTTCAACCGGTGATTGGTCAGGTATTATCAGTATATTGGGCAGGCATTATCAGTATACAAGAAACCATAGTTTGGGTGGCGCGAATGCCGATCACAGCGACGCTTTTGGTCGCACACGTCGCTAATAGGCATAAAGGTATGACTCTCTGAAACAATATATATGAGCATGTATACAGCGCAGCACGGTTCGCAGCACGTCCACACGACAGCATTTGCCCTTTTTTTTTATTGACGGATGAAATGCTGCTATCAAAATTACTGAGGATGGGACTAACTTTGCTTATGTGAATCACAAACTCAAGCAGCAAAACCTCTCGCGCTCGACACAAACCTCTTGCGTAAACCTTGCAAACAGGCACCAATGTGGTGTTCGCACTAACGGTGTTTCGCTATACTGCCCTGAGAATGCTGAACCGGTAGTGTTCCAGATTATTTCATATTGCCTTAAAATTACCTAAAAAAAACGCTATCCCGCCGCGACCCCCCCCCCCCGCCCCTTTTCACTCCCCAGCTGCAACCCAAATGGTCCGCCCCCCCCCCTTTTTTTTTTGTGACGCCACTGAATGGAGTACCTGGTAAATAAGATAAACGAATTTTTTAGGCACACTCTGAAACAGAGCTTCAGCCTAAGAGTACAACAAAAAAATGAAAGGCGTTTACAAATCCCTGTAATGCGAAATTAGAGCGCAGCTCTTGAGGAGGAGGAGGGAGGGTACGGATGGGGGGTATGTCCATCCTCCTCCTCCGTACCCTCTCCTCCTTCTCCATTCCCTGCTCTCCTTTCCTCCTCCAATTCAGTTTCCCCTATAAATTTAGAGGGGAAAATGACGTCACGTGACTCGGTGTCATGTCACCTAAGAACAAATTCAGTTTCTCCGCTAGATTTAGCTGGAAAATTGACGTCACGTGACCTCAACATTGTTATTATTGTCATTCTTGTCCTTTGCAACTTTGCATTAATTGCATTATAACCTCAACACCAATTCGATTCCCCGCTAACTTTAGCGGGGCGGTTACGCCAACGGTGACTCCGACGCCGCGAAACTCAGAAACGGGTGCCTAAGGGCTGCGCTCTAAAAGTTTTCGTCTCGCGGTGAGGTGACGCCATCACTTGAAGCTGAAAAAAGAAAGCCAGACTTTCCGATCATTTATAGCGAAAATCGGTACCCTGGCAGGGAAAGAGGTAAACACAGGAAGGAGGAATAAACGCGCAAGGTTGCAACTGCGAATAAGCTCTGTATGTCCGGCATCCATTGCGTGTTTGTTTAGTCGCGTTCAAGCAAACCTTGCGGCAGCCTTTTGCTCGTCCGTTTCGGTATCTCTGGAGTGGGCGGCGTATTTCGCCAAGATGGAGAGTCTTCGGGCGCCTATCTCCCGACAACGTTCTGCTTTCGCTTTTCTCGAGCACTTGGGTTCGTTCTTGCAAGATCGTCCACATCATAAAGTGTGGATGGCCCATAGAATAGCGAAGAAGAACAAGGGCTTGCGAAACATCGCGTTTGGTTGTGTTTCGACGAGTACGCTCGGAATCTTCCACATCCGTCAACCGCATCGCGATTTATTGAGAATGCAGATAATTCGTCTTTTAATAATCACTCCAGCTAATGAAAATGGAGATCGATATCGTGGTACCGTAGTCTCAAAGGGAAAAGAAAATGCGTCCATACATTTAGTCACTGAAACCGCGTGGCCATTCGAGCATGATAACAATCGCCATTCTCATTGGTTGAACCGATGAAAGGATCAATAATAATTGGTGCGTCCAGTACATTGCCAGGAAGATATATACAGTTTCTGGGAGCCAGTTATGCGTCCGTATTTACCACGGAGCACTCTTGACCTGATCGCTGCGATTTGCGGAGGGAACTCGTGAAATGACATGGCCACACTCTAAAAAAGCCTGTGCGTCTGCTTTCCCGCACAACATTCGGAGAGCTAATCGCCGCAACTTACTGAGGCAGTTCAGCGAATGACGATGCCGAAACACATGTTTAGACCAAAAAACGCAGTATGAGTTGTGACATTAAGCAATGCAACCGTGACGTTTTGCATTGCCTAATGTCACAACTCAGACTGCGTTTTCTTGGTCTAAACATATGTTTCGGAATCATCATTCGCTGAGCTGCCTCCGTAAGTTGCGGTGATTGGCTCTCCAAGTGTTGTGCAGGAAAGCAGACGCACAGGCTGTTTTTAGTGTGCAGAGAAAACATCGCCATCAAAACATGAAGTCTGGAATGGGACGCCGGGTAAGAGGTGAGCATGTGAAATATCATACTCAGCGCCACATCGCAAACTTTAATTTGAGGTCTTTTTTTTTCTTGGTCTGCCAAGCTCCTTTTGTACATCGCAGTTATTGGCTCTCAGAGCGCCCTGTGGGCGACCGATGGCCGAGTGCGTAAACGCACCGCAGCTTTGTGCGCATAGAGCGAAAGCTCACACTGCAGACGTCTGGGATTCTGGGTTCAATCCCCACCCTTGCCCTTTTCGTTCTCGATGAGCATCATACCGAGCGTGCGGTCCTGCATCACTACTGTGTAATTCGCGTTAACAGACCCAGACTAGCTGCCGTACTTCACTGGCTAAAGTTCGTATATTAATTGAGGGGAGAAAGCAGACGCCCATTGTCTCGCTTCTCGCTGTCTGAATAAACACACAGCACAATTAGTTTAGTGCTCAGTCAAAAACTCGTTTCTTTCAACATAAAAAAAGAAAAACGGGAGTGGCTCCGCCCAGAAAAAAAAAATTCCGAGGACACCTAAGCACTTCTTATGAGTTGTGAATGCCAAAGCATGAATGCCGTTCTTCCGTTCCCTTAGTTCGTCTGCGGCGTACTGGCGTGGACGACCACGTTTCGCTACTGCCGAGGTTGCGGCCGATCGGCCGAGCGCGCGCTCTCTAAGTGAAGAGACCGCGCCGCGCTGAGCTCGGTGGTGCAGCCTCTCCGGAGTTTGCCCGTGCGAGCTCTGCGGCCAGGCTCGCACCTCTTATGGGCGGCCGGGCCGCTGCGTGCGCTGCGCTGCCATGGAGAAGGCTACTCTGGTGGCGTTCCTTGGAACTACGCCACGTGAGAGCCAATGGGAGCCTCGTTCCTTGAAACTATGACGCGCGCCAGCCAATGGGAGACTATCCATCAGATCTCTGCTAGATACGACAGGCTTCGCTTCATTGGGACAGGGGAAGGTGACGTATGGCGCAGCTTCAAAGGCTGATGACGTCGGTTCGCTCCGTGAGACAGTTCATTATTTCGCATTAATGAAGCCTCACTCGATGTCCAGTGCACCAAGGCGTACCGAGTAATGGGCGGAACTTTGTTTTTGTGAGCGCTAGCATTGGTAAAAGGGCGCTGGCAGACAATCTGTTAAATCATAAAAATGTTCCGCGTGGGCTTTACTCAGCCTTAATACCCCATTCAGACGGTCAGCATAAAGGATTCTCCAACATGGGCTTCTTGCATTCGGCAAATGAGTCAGCGCTTATGGGTCGTTAGCACATGCCACGCGCGGAGGGTCGCCAAACTGATCCGCCAATCTACCAAAAGGTTCCATAGCTAAAGGTACATTTATGATCGTGTGAACGGGGTGTTACTCTATATAAATGAGCCTTTTTCGAGGAGATTTCTGCACACGCACAGGTCCTCCTGACGCAGCGGTGAAAGTTAACTTACGATTGGCGTCTGATCTAGGTGTATTTATAGATTTCACCAAAGCCTTTGATTGTTTTAAATCATGGTATCCTGCTACAAAATCTTGAACGATATGCTTTTCGCGGCCGCGCGCTAACGTTTTTGAGTTCTGTACTTAATACATAGACAACAATATGTGCATTTAAATTGTTTTTCTTGTATAGTTAAACCAATTACTTCTAGTGTTCCCCAGGGTGGCGTATTATAGGTCGTTCCTATTATGCCGTTCCTATTATGTCCGTTCCTATATTATGTGAATGATATAGTTTATATAGATAAAGAAGTAAAACTCGTTATGTATGCCGATGACGCAAGCTTAATCTTTTTTTCTCACCGACGATTTAAATTTATTTATTAGCCTTTCAAATAAAATATTATCCAAATTCTTCTGAGAACATATTGTGGGACCATCACATAAATCACGCAGTGTTATGCCAATACTTAACAAAAGTATTTCAAATAAGATACTAAATACCAATTTAAAAATTATATTTAGAGTAGTATTCAATATACTTTTAGTACAAACTATCTTGAGTAGACTGAAAACAATTTGAAAAAAATATATAATTACATTTGAAGAAACTTGGCAAGCTTTGCAAGCTAGTAATATAAGAATAAAGTCAGAAAGGTGCTCTATTTGTGATGACTCCTCTAAAAATCACATTTTGCTGTGATCTTCATGGCCTTCAAAGAGCGCCTTAGCTGCTGCAATTGAAGTTTACTCCGAACAAATTCGGGGTACGCAACATAATGCCTGCCGAAATATTTTAGGAACAAACGGGACTCATGTATTGTAGACATGGCACCTGCCGCGCTTTCGATTGACGACAGTCTCGGCCCATGACGCATTCCGCAATAAGTACCGTAGCATGCCCCGCCGCGATTCGCGGGACTTGGCATGTAGTCCGCCACTGCATATCTATAAGAGCCGAACTAAAACTTGATCGGCAGCCAGACATGTTGATAGGTACGCGAGTGAACGACACACGTGCACGCTCAGGAGAAACAGATACTCGAGGACAGCCGCCTCTGTCGCTGATTAGCAACTAAGAGCGAGTACTTTGTCCCCCCAGTCGAAGGCGAGAATGAGAACCTGTACCTTAAACCTGTCACAACAAAAAACAAGGAACTATATATTAGGAAGGTTAAGAGGGAAACACTGGAAACACAGGAGAGAGTCCACAAAAGCGCTTTAAGCCCCCTTTTCCTGCCCCCTTCTGCACCAGTTCAAACCATTTTGGTACACTGAGGTCAAGATGATTAAGATTGCCGGATCAGAATGTGTATAAATGACTCCACCTGCCGGAAAACTAGTTTTAAGGAATATAAGGACGAAACAATGCGCGCATTTAGAATGAGATGAAAGAAACGCTTTTGGGAACGAGCTTCGGAGAAAGAGTTAAGCCACAATAGGCACACAAAATGTTTTGGGGAAGTTTAACCTAGGTCACTGCAGCTCAGTCAACCCAGCAGGATCTAGATTCTTTGGCCGAGGGAAAACGTGTTCGCGCATTTTTATACCCCTGAACCTGTGATTCTCGAAAATGGTCCTTTTGATCCTACAGGGCGTAGGCGTTACAATCCTCTACTGACGGAACCACTCTAGCACCAGACAAAAAGTTGGGTCTGAGTATAAAATTCAGATGACGTCCCCAGAACTTCGCTAGCTCCAAGCCTGACGTGTCACTCAAAAACATCATTGAAAAAAAAAAGTGGGCGAGAGGACAAGAGGACACATTGAGGCGGGTGTACTTGGGGCTATCCATTTGGTCTTTTGTTGGCATTTGGAAGCTGCGGTTTGCTCGTGCACCTTGTTTCCCGTTTTGTGTTCGGTCGCTTGGCTCCAAGTTTGCAATCAGTTCAGCTTTGCCCTTTGTCTGACGATCCTTAGTTCCGTAGATTGTCACAGCGATTTTTTTCTAAGTTTGCAAATTGTATTTGAGATACCGAGTACAAGATAGCGAGAAATGTAATTAAGATATAGTAGCAATACTCTAGACTAAATGTATTTGCAATATACCAAAGTACTACCAAAGGTATTTGAAATACAATATCTTCAGTAGAGTATTTAAGATAGGGAAGAGACTGAAATCACTTCACCAATAAGTTATCTTGCATCGTCGGGTTAGTCTACAGTAAGCTCTCCGTCCTGCCAATTTTTGTACGATTACTTATTTACAACTCCCTCTTTTAGACATACTTAGGTTATTGTCACCTTTTATGGGGCACTACCACGTCCGCACATTTAGGTAAGATATTTTTACTCCAAAATGAAATGATCAGCATTATCTGTAACGTTCCGTATAACTCTCACACTGCTGATTTGTTTACACGCTTCACAATTATTGGTGCACAAGATTTATAAATTAGAGGTTGAGCGTGAGTTTCAAAAGCGAAAAAAAAAGTAATTCTCGCTTTCAAGCTGACCTTCCAACACTGGCCAAACAAATTCAGACATATCCTACTCGTCACACTGAATGTTGGAGGATGATCCCTCATTGAACAAATTATGGTAAACAAATGCTCAAATACAACCTACAGAATTTAATCAACAGCTTTATAGGTAATGATTTAAACAGTAGCTAAACAACCGCAAAATTTGTACAGTTACTTCTCAAAATATTTTGATGATTGACTTTTTTTTCCGGTTTGATTTCCTTTTTGCTTTTCTTGCTGCCGTCTTTTGTGCCATTGTAGGGGTCCGGTGGCTTGTCAAGCTGTTCCTTTCAGCTTTTTTCTACGGCCTACCCTTCATCATTTTAGTGATGAATAAACTATTAATATTGTTAATATTATTATTAAAGAAGGGTCGTGCAACAACCTCTCCGCCGTGACCCTCACTGAAGAGGCAGGAGAGGTCGAGATTCCGTTTCTGGAAGTCAATCGTACTTTGAACATTGCCCGCTTGGTGTTGTTTTTATGTGGAAAATGTCTACTTGGATGCAAAGCCTCTCTCGCAGTTCTTACGTTGCAGCAGACTATAGACACACATCCACTTTTAGAGCCTGAAAATGCGCCGGCTAGCCATTGTTATAGTTGTGTTTTCAGATACGTTTTGTGTGATAACCGATTGCGTTGATCAGTTTGACAACAAAGCAATCTCTATGCATGTGCCTTCGGCTTTCTAGGTATCCAACCTTTTGTATCCTCTTGAGTCGCATGCAGCGGTCTTCACCGGTCAGAGAAACAATAGAGTTTATTCGACAGCCAGTTATCAAAGGCACTCGTCGTACGACCCAAACGAACGAACATTAGTACAAGGTGATTTGAGTATGAATTTTCACGATTTCCTTCACCTGCAGCGGTTACCAAGGAAGTGATTATAGGTGCTCTGAGTTGGCTTCAGAAGATAGAAGGATGCTCTTTCTTCATGACCATCTTATCGCTGCGATAAGCGGCACAGGGCAAAAGATATCAGCTAAGTCGTGGAGAAAAATATGAATCCGTGGCAAAAACGAACACCCTTTTTTACAATGTTATTTAGGGCAGTTGTGAATACCAATGAGGGCTGATTTCAGTACCCCGTTATGTTTGTCTTCCTATGATCATCCGTGCATCACTGATAGGCCCTTCTCAAAACAGGGCTTTAGTGGTAAAGACACTTCGAGTAGACGACGGGCAGAGCAATTTTTGGAGGAAATTTGCGTTTATTGATAGTTTGTATAAACAAAGGGCGACCACCGGTGTGTTTTTAATTTAGTACACACGAAATCACCTCCCCTTTAAAACACCTTTGTTTAGAATAATTTCGATCAACATGTGTTTTGAAACGGACACCATTCAACCGGCAATGCTTTATGAATTCGGTTGACAGGTGTTCTCGAGATACAGATTATTGTCATGAAGGTTAAAAATGAGAAAAGATGTGGTCTATGCCTTACCAAAAGGAGACTCGTAAATGCTAAGGCAGACGGAAGCAGACACGTATCCCAGCATTGGTCCCAGCAGGCGCAGCAGAAAAAACAAGACCTGAAACATAAATAAAAGACTTATTTCCAAGATCACATATCTCATATAGAATGCAAATGGATCCTTTCATCGTATGCTAAATACGCATACGCACGCACCCATGCGTCTGTTCTGCCCCATCTTAGGGCCACAAACTGAATGTTGGCAGTTAGCGAAAGGTGCAAATCAGTAAAACGAAAAACCTGATAACTTTACGCGGTGAGTTTTAACAGTGACAGCCGTCAGAAAGCACGAGAAAACTAATCCGGTCCTGTCTTAGCTCATTTCCGTGAAGACACGATCCCACAGAGAGTACCTTTCGGAGTGATCATTGCGTCTTCGTTGTAGTGTTCGTAGACCGTAAGTGGTAACGCTATGACACTCCCAGCTGTAAGGAGAACTCCTAAAAAGCAAATAACTTACGATAAACGTTATTTTAGAAAACAAATAGTAGAAGCAGGGTAAGGTGGGATGAGATGAGACGTGGGGCGAAATGCGACAGTTTCTGTTTAGCGCCATCCATCTCTTCGACAAGCAATCGGAGTACGTTCAAACTTCACCGACAGGGGCCGTGACCTAGAGTACACTTTGCATTTGTAAAAATTGAGAGCTATTGGCAAGAGTGTTCAAGAGAAAATAAATGCGAAGTTAAAGTTGACTTGTTAACCCCCCCCCCGCCAAAAAGGCGCAAAATTCAGCGCGAGGTTTCGCCTTGAGATGTGCACCCCGGTTGGCACTTACTATTCTGCCAAAGTAAGCTTAAATTTTATTGGTACGCTTTACTAGCTCCATCTGTACTAAATTTGAACAATTTGTGGTAGCGTTTTTTAACGCAATAATTATTTACATAACAGGATACGCGCGGGGCAAAACGCAACAATCTGGCATTCTATGACGCGCATGTCAATAACGCACGAGCCCCTGGCTCCTTCTGAGCCATATTATTTTTCTCCCGGTCTCTAGGATGGTCCGGACGTATAAAAAAGAAAAACAACAAGGAATTCATAGCGCCAAAGTGACAAGAACAAAGCTCTTGAAAGTGCCAAGCAACGGCGTCACACCTTGCGCACTGTCGTCACACTTTTTGGCGTACCAAAGGATGCGCATCAAATGCGAGCCAAACGGCTCGGTGAATAGGAAGTACAGCTGCTCTACAAAAACAAAAAAAGGGCTGGGCTACAGAAGGTGTGTCCTTTCCGACGTTTCAAGTTTCAAGAACATTTTATTTTTGTACATAAGATAAGAAAGAAACTACAAGCAAGCCGAGCGTTCTGTAGACCGTGCGATGCGCACCAAAAAAGACTGGTAGTGCCTGGCATGCAAAGAACTTTGGAGCCAAGCAGCTCTGCATTCATTATGTATCGAGTGCATGGAATGCAAGGAGTGGGCTCATTAAGAGTGCGTTGAAGCTTACACAGTGCGTTTCAATCATTTTTATTGCAGAAACTGAACGCACTTCAGGTTTTTTCAAGCGTGTCTCATTGTACCCCACTACGCTGTCCCATTTTGCCCCATAGGGTGGGGCAAAATGAGACATTGTGGGACTTTCCAATATTGTAGTTTTGTTTAATGTTTTCCTTACTCCGGTTAAGTAATAGTTACTGAACATAGAGTCAAGACATTTAAAAACACCCCCACGATGTGTCTTTTTTTTTTGTAATATTGAAGCAAAAATAAAACAAACCCTTGAAATTAATTTTTTTGTCTCATTATACAATATTTTACATTTAGTAAATGTATCAAATTGTAAATACAGTTACTCGCCGAAATTACCTAGGTTATGTTCAAATCAATATTAAAGGTCCCATGGTGTCGAGGTGTGCCGCGATTGCTGGCCATCGGCCGAAAGGTAAAGGTTCTGACGCAGAATAGTAAAATAAAAAGTATAGATTGGGCTAGTTGGTTCATGATTGAACAGATTAAACAGCACATTTCCGTGTTTCTTGTGTCTTTTCTGCGTCCGTGTTTATTTGGACGCTTTTTTATACTTTTTTAAGCAAAATAGTCATGCGCGAGGCTCTATTTTGATTCAGTGCTCTTCTCGCGACAAAGTTTGAAGTAGAAACAAGATGTTGAAGGTGAACATTTCGGCAGACGTCTGCCTGGTTGGGTTAAACGTTATAAATAAATGTCAAACGCCAACCAATCCTAAGAGATCGTAGGGTCCCAACGTTTCGGTGCCAGCTCGGCACCTTCTTCAGGGGGCTATTAAAAAGAGAAACAAGATGTAGCGCTTGTGTTTAAATTTGATTTATGTGGACGTGCGTATTTGTCAACATAGTATCGAGAAAGAACCGTAATCGATCAAACTTAACAGTCGCAGCAGATGAAATTTTGTTGAAACTTGCGAAATATTTAGTTACTAAAAATATAGCTGTAATTTGTAAAAAAAAAAAAAGCTTTACTAACTTAACAGTTTTATTTCGGCATTTCGCATCATTCCTTTGGCTTTGCAAGGGACGTAAAACACTTACTGAAGTAGATGGGCGAGTTCTTCTTCTTGACGTTGTCATCGGTGTAGGTCGCTCCCGAAATGTAGAAAGAAGTTCCACCGAGACCATTCAAAAAGTTTGCCAGAAACAAAATGCTAACGGCCATGATGCCTGTGGGCGCCGGCGTGTCGTCGCGCACAAAGTCGTCGTCGCTTCCTTTGGCGCAAAACTCCTTCTCGATTCTCGATCTGGTCAAAAAAGAGCCCGTCTTGTGGTCTGGAAGAGGAACCCCTGAGAGGCGCTCACGAATCCTGGACCGTAGATGATGTATGGAAGGACGCTCACGAAGCAGCCCAGCACAGACATCCAGATGCCGAAGGCGATGATCTTTGGCCGGCTGATCTTCGTGGCGTAGTAACCTACTAGGAGACTGGTGAACAGAGAACTGATGTTGTCCGCTATGAGGATGACGCCGAACATCTTTCCGGTGAGTGCGAACTTGCGCTCGACGGTCGTGATGGTGCCGTTCAGGTAGGCCTTCAGGGCCCCTGAAAGATGCCGAAGAGAACGTAACATATCCGGAAGTAATAGGCCTTGGCGAACCTCTGCAACCACCGCGGTCTGTAGCCGAAGATACCGCACATGTAGTCCGGGTCCGTCTCTTCGGGGGACTCTTTGGGCGGTTCGCCAATCACGTCGCTGGTTGGGACCGGTTGGAACTTGGCGGATTTAGACATGTTGAGTGAGTTTTTTCTCGTCGGAGAAGCCTGCTCTAATTAACTTTTGTTTTTCCGGAGACTCCTTACGATGTGAATAAAACTCGCTGACTGATGCGTTGCTTGAAGAAGGCGTCTGCTCAGAGTGTTCCCCTCGCGCGAGATTGTTGGAGCTATCGGGTGATACCGTCCCCGATATGATTAGGGTCCTTCAGTCAACTGGTCTCCGAGGAGGACTGTACTCTTCTTTGCGAAATATAAGGTACAAAGCGATAGATGGCATCTCGTGGTACGGCGCGACATATCGATTATCTATGTGTTGCTTGTTTTCTTTATCGATACGTATGTGTCCTTCGAGGGCATCTTCCGACTGCTTCCTGCTTGCGAATCTGTGTTCACTTGTATTTCTTGACGTCAAAATTAATAGACCCTTCACAAAAATGCACGCCGTCGAGTAGCTGCTGTGCCGATTATGAGACTCCGCACTAGTTTGGCCGTGCACTCAGAACCCGCACTGAAGGACGAGTGCTGCGTCAGCACGCGGCCTGAACTCTACTCCAATCACTGCGTCGCTGGGCGTTTGGCTTACCGTTTCGTGTTCAGTCACGAGATTCGGGCCGAAAGCTGTGCCCAAAACATGGTGACCGTCAATGTCGCCTGACAGGATTTTGTGAATCATCTAAGATGATTTATGCTCTTGGATTACAGGTATCTCAGATGCCTTCGGATTAAAAGCCTTTAGACTAATCGGCGAAGCAGCGCATGCCAAGGAGCACGCGCACAGTAGAGATTGCGAGATAATTTGCCAATTGAATGGTTTCCACTCGGAAGGCCGTGGAAACTTGAGAGAGATATTTTCGAAAATTGTTCGGAAGGAACTGTTCGCTTGCATTGATTATACATATTACTTTTCTATGTATGCTAATTATTGTCGTTTATTTAATTCTTCCAGAGTCGACACTAATCGCTGCCCCCACCCCGGTTACCTTCAATCCCAAGTGGCGTCTGCGCACTTGTACTGCCTCATTGCGTGTTCCCACTGCAGCGTTATCTGTGCTGCCCTTTGATTGGCACGCGTCTCCTTGCGTTCTGTTGCGCCAAAGGCGCTTTTTGAAACACTTGCGCTCCGAATAAAGGAAAAACAGGAGACATTTGTTGCATACACTAATTGTCTTGGCCCAATCAGTATGCCTCGAAAATTTCTCGAAAAGCGCGCTTAAAATGTACATCCACTTTACTGCGTGATTTTTGCGAACGACACAAAGATAGCTTTGACGGTCTAGAACACGCGGGTTATCAATGAACTATCATATAGTTAAAAATAAATATGTTTCCTCGTTGTTTATTTTATTGTATCTTTTAATTCAGTAGATTACATCGCAAATCTGCTTTATCGTGCAAGTGCTAAGAGTTTAATACAGTAGAAGTAAAGAGTTGAACAGATGGGCCTTTTATTTTGTAACTGGATATCATATTTCATGTGTCCTACATCTATCCGAAGTCCCTGGAGGTATACTGTACCACGATGCATTCGAAACACCAACAATTGTTCTTGCTCAAGTCAGCTCAACCAGCAAGAATGACGATCAGTATCATGCGTCAATGGACATGCAGTCTCATGGTGACCAAAATGCGTTCACTCCTTCTGCCACTGAGGTCGCATTACTATCGGAGCATTTTCCTGATCGCCTTTCTCATTGGTTTAACGGATAAAATTAAGTCTGTTGATATTCCGAGTCCATCGCGGTGCACACGGGCAGCACATTTTGCGTATGGGTGGCACCTTGGCTCTAATGTAGCCGGTCCAAGATTATGGAACAAAAATTTTATTTCACCTAATTTATTGAGAATGACAGCCACTATAGCGATATCTAATTGTGGGACAAAGAAAAAATAGATTTGTGTCTCGCTTACGTCGCCGCGAGCAGACGTAGCAACAGCAGACCTTTGACTCTGCTTTGAAATTGAGCTATTCGCCTTTCTTTTGTGGCTGAAACCTTTGCCATGAATAAGCGTTTTTTATAAAAAGGTCTGAGTACAAATTTATTTTAATGAATGCAAAAGAAAAATAGAAGGGGACCAGATTTCCGATTATTTCATCGTTGACTGAACGCAGTCGGAGACTGAACCGAACACTAGGAGGACAGAATTTCACGTAGTAGCAGAATACTACTAGGCGAGTATTAGCTGACCTTAAAAGATCTATAAAGACAATTTCAAACTTCCATGTGATACACGCGGTTTTGCGACAGCTTGGAGAATCGAGAGCAAAAATATTTTATTATATTCTTTTTTTGTTAAAGGTTGCTTTTAAACACCAAAACACTAACAAAAATGAAATACGGTTGTCGTTCTCTTCATCCTTCGTTCAGTGTTTACAGTATACCACTCACTCGCCTACTTCGACACAGTCTCAGTGATTGTTATAGTGGTCTAAACACTTCCATGTTTTTACATTCGAAAGGACGACTGGCGAGCTACTCCTTTCTTTGTGTTCACAGGTCAACAGCGTTGCCCCGGAAGCTTTCCATCGACCTTCCATTGTTTGGGAGCATCACCACCGGTTCCATGCTTATCAAAACCTGTACCTTTTGCTTATTTTTTTTCTTTTTTACGTTGTGAAGCTTATTTTGGACACACAACTGTAACGGCAGCTCTGGGAGGATACCGTCGAAAAATGTTCGTTGTCCACCGCAATTTCTAAATTCACTTCAATGTCCCTTTGAGACCCGTCCGCTGAATGTCCTGCTTTGAACTCGAGCTCTAACCACGCAGTTGCGACGCAACGTCCTCGAGAATCGTTTGCAGATCGTCTCTCACGACGACCGCGATACCTGAACAATTCTTTATTAGCTCAGCGGCTGTTCCGTCCTCCTCGTTAGAGATAATGAAGCCAGAGGTTTATTTTCGGGTTGCTGATACCGCCCACCAAAGCTATCGAACCACAGCTGTATTTTCTGCTGATGTTGTTTCACCGATGGCAAGCAGACGTGAACATGGAAGTAAACGGCGTCTGGTTCTTTGTTCACGTCCGCTTGTTACTGTAATGATTATGATAATGATGATGTTGATGATGAAGTGGTGACGGTGGCGGCTGATGATGATGATGATGAAGTGGTGGCGGCTTTGAAGCGAGGTCGTACCTAGCCAAGGAATAAAATATGCAAACGAAATATCCTTCCCCTTTTCTTGTGTGTTCTTCGTGGCCAATCCTCCAGCCTTTTTTGTTTCGTTGTTTTTAATGCTTTTCTGCACTGACCACTGAGCTTTGCAAGCACTATACTGCGCTCTTTGCGTCCACACTTCAAGAGCCACCCACAGCATTCATGACTGTTCGTGCGTTCCGCACGGACCCCAAAACAGCGAGCTGATCGGAAACCAAGTGCTTTCGCCAGAAACTGATCCTGTGGCAGAGTCTGGCCAAGTTACAGATCAATGACTGGCGCGTGCTGCCATAAGAGAGGCGGCAAGCGTCAGACGATGTCTTGGTTGTAGGCTTGGTTATAAAAGTTCAAGAGGCTCGATGGTATCAACTGTTTCACCACAATCCCGACATGCCGTTGACTCCAACTACAGTGTTGGCGGTAACGCGTTACAGGTAACGACGTTACGGGTAACGCGTTACTTTTTCCGGTAACGTTGTAACGTACTCGTTACATTTTCAAAACTGTAACGGGTAACGTACTGACGTCGCTTATTACTAACGGAACTAAACAGCGCAGGCAAGGACAGAGTAGAAGGCGTAGGCAACACACAGCGCTGTACGTGTACTCGTAACATAATCTTCCAAAGACTAAAAAAATACACTTCATTTTTCTTGCGTTTCTAAACGTCAAGCTATATAAACTTCAGTTATTTTTAGTGCTCCTTTTTGCGTTCTTTTTCTGGGTATTTAGGGTGATACTGTAAAGTAGATATGGTAATTATGTTCAGTTCCTGGATTAACATCATGTTGTTGTTGTTGTTTTTTAAATGGAGTTTATGCATAAGCTCCCTGTAACGTCAAGAGTAAAACACGTTATTCATAATTAAGAATGAAACGCAAAAGTAACGCGCATTACTTTTTAAAGATAACGGTAACGGTAATGCGTTGCTTTTGTTTTGTGGTAACGTAGGTCGGTAACACGTTTTTGTTTATTTGGAAGTAACGGGTAACGTACTTCGTTACTTTTTTCGGTAACGCACACAACACTGCTCTACCGTCACATCAAACCGTTATCGGTAACCTCCTTCCAGAGCTTCAAACAGGCGGCTATTCAGGCTGTTGTCGCACAAGGTACCCTCTGCTGACATTGCAGTTTTACAGAGGTTGTACATTAGTAGGTTTGACTTAGCCTGGGTCGACTCTTCCCTCCGTAGAGTCTCTTTCTCACGTAACTCTTTCGCACCTCCCTTTCCCCATTTCTCTTTGTGTTGACAACCACAAGCACGGCAAAGAAGCCTTTTTCTTCTTTTTTTAGATGATAAAAGCACTTTTGCCAACTCATATGCACGCCTGCCAGATGAATGTCGCACCGACTTCGATTCGAGTTGCAGCCGCCCGTCGTATCCGATCTCGCTTGTCGCTTCTCTGGCTTCGAAATTTGATGAGCCTCGCTTACCACCATTCCGTGGCATCCTAGGCGTTAGCGAAAGTCAGTCCGGGTCGTGGCCGCTCTTCCAAAGCTCTCATTCAACAACACAACGATTGCAGCCCCATAGGTCACGCTTGCGGAAGATGTTGCTGCCTCGCACAGCATCCTGTCGGAGAAGTATAGATGGTGCTCAGTCAGGGACTCCTGCTTGTTGGTGACTATAATCCCGATGTACCTCTAGGCGTCTGGCACGGAGATTCTCTCGCCATTCAGCGTGCAGTTGCCCAGATTAAGCTATTCAGGCCCAGCTAGTGGCAGCATTTCCTACGTTCTGCTGTTGAAAGCGAAGGCATCATGCATCAGCCACCTCGTTGTACATGTCTAACATCTGTTGTATGGCCCCTCCAGATCCCGCTTTAAGTACAACGCCGTCCGCAAAGTTACGTATTGGCACTACCCAGTTCACCTGATCTCCTTCCTCTAAAGGTGACAAAAAAGAAACCGATCCCCAAATGGACCAAGTGCCTCTTCGGCACCTACACGTGGAAGATTCAAAGAAGCGGTCACAGAGTGTCATCGATAGTAGCGCCATCTGAGAGATGTGCGGGAAACGAACGTACTACGTTGGCAAAATCAGCTTTTCGCTTACCGTCTTACTTCCGGAACCGCTAATTTTGAGACTTCGGAATTTTATCCGAAACGCTAGCACTGAATTCCAGTGGTAGATCGTAGATTCTCGTCGAGTTTATTTCTTCCTTGCAAGAAACACTTTTTTTTTCTCTTCTCGTCTGACACTTCGTAAATTATTTCGCATTAGTTCTGGGAATTTGGTGCTTAAAATTGGCGCTATGTATTTGTATCTGTATTCCGAGATACTTTCTGGCCGTTTTCGAAAAACGTATATCATGGTTAGGTAAATGGCCAATACATGTCAGTATCTGTATTTTAGCCTTAGCAAATACATGTATCGCGGTACACTGTATTCCGGAATTACCTTTTAGTGTCACTGCCCAGCACTGATAGCAGCCTACCGGACGGCCGCTGCGAGCTGGGAGCCTGCTGTACGAGGATCCTCACCGCTTTATTCGCCGAGATCCGATCACGTGAAGAGCCGGATCAAGAGCCGTGCGGAAAGTAGACGTTGCACGCGCACCGGCGTATGTTCCCCTGCTTTTGGGGCGCGCCGCTCGCCTCGAACGCGCGGCGCCGCTATTCGTCAATTCAGTCACGTGAGCAGCAGGATCAACATGCCGTGATTTGCCCTTTGTTTCGCTTTATATTTTGCTTCCCAGCTTTTTGTAATGTACAACGATTCCGCTACTAGGCTGTCAAGAGCGCGAGCTATTCGCTGAAGGATGCATTTCGGCTGCGCGAACTCTCGATCAGCAGGAGCAACTGGCAAAGATAAAGCTACGAGCTCGGGATTCTCGCCTTCAAAAGGATATCACCATTAAAAAAAACAAGTATTTCTTCGAGCTCTTGTAGTAAAAATCGTCAGGAAAACAACAACTGTCATATTAACTGATTGTTTTTAGAGACATGTTGAGCTTGGTCAATTTCTGGGTGAATTGAGCAACGGGAACGACAGTGCACTTGTTCTATTAAAAATGCCAGCACGTTGGCGGAGTGGTGCCATTTTTATTCTTATCACATCAGGTCAAGGCCCAAAGCAGTCTTATAAGCAAAATCAAATCTAAAGATGTCACTGGCAAGACTTTGAGTTTACAAAAAGCATAAAGCACGAGGTCTACCCCCGACCCCCCCCCCCCCCCCCCCCCGCGTCTTACGTTGGCCCTCGTCATTTCAGGTGTTGGATATC
>JAZHYW010014949.1:0-103839 GCA_037355805.1 Ixodes ricinus | reverse complement strand
CAACAATACACACGAAGGGCACTGCGAATGTTTCAGTATTCTTTTGACGTGTTTCATCATCAACATGGTGTCAACAGTCGAGGCAAAATTTACTGCTGTTTGCGCGGGGTTTGTTCGTTGCTCTGGTTGCGCGGGGTTCAGCAAGGCTAGAAGCCTGTTGAAAACTACCAATGAACACCACTGGCATGAGACATTTCGCCTGGAGCTAGAAGAAGACGAGGGGGACGGGGGAATCGCGAGCGCGAGCGAACGGTCAGTCGGATAAACCGTTTAACACAAGCCGGTTGTGCTGTTATTCTTTCTCGACCTCAATGTCCTCAACGATTACCTAGCGAACGAGCGCCTCAAAGCGCAACAATTATTTGGTGCCGAAACCCGGGACTTGGACTTGAGGAATCAACCTGAAAATGGATCGGCTCAAGACCAAGCGTAAAGTCCGACGCAGTCAGAATACCAAGATAATCAACGAGATAACGACCATGCTCCAGTCCGTCGCCGTTGATGCCCCTTCTCTCGAAAACCTGAGAGACAGACTGGTAACGAGCAACGAGGAACTCCGTAAAGTCAACGAGGAGATCGAACCACACATCAGCGATATTGACCTGGAGACAGACTACATCACTGTCGCAGAATATGAAGACGAAGTGGCTAGGACCCTCAGCGAACTGCGCAACAAGATCGCGCGGTTGCAGGCAACGCCAACCACACCCACTACGGGAGCCGACGGCGACAGGGGCCACCCATCCCAGGCTACGGGAGTGAAGCTCCCCAAACTGCAACTTCTACACTATCAAGGGAGCTCACGCAGTGGCAACCCTTCTGGGAGCAGTTCGACGCCTCAATACATCGGAACACCAAGCTCTCTGATGGAGAAAAATTCCAGTACCTGCGGTCACTTCTGATCGGGCCTGCCGCCAGTGCCGTCTCCGGGCTGCAGGCTACGGCAGCGTGCTACAGAGATGCAATCGAGATACTTACTGAACGCTTCGGCGACAAGCAAAACATTCAGCGGGAATATCTGGAAAGGCTTCGAAACCTTCCAATGGTAAAGTCAGTGCGTGATGTCCAAGGACTGCGTAATGTGTACGATCACGTCCAGACAAACATTCGCGGTTTGCGCTCCTTGGACGTTTCAAGCGCGACGTACGCCACAATGATGGTGGACATACTCCTGTCCAGTCTTCCAACGGACATCGTTGTGGATTACCATCGACACAAGAGCTACGAAACACCACTTGCAGTTTCCGCCGGCAGAGAGGAGGGAGCTAGCACGTCTGGCGATGGAGCAGTCAACGTCGCTGCATCGACAACGGATGCAGGTGAGGAGCTGGCGAAACTTTTGCGGTTTCTACGCGTGGAAATCGAGAGCAGAGAACGATCAGCACCGTTCGAGAAAAGACCAGCAAGCGTGCCGATGATACCTCCTAAACCTAAACAAACTGTTTATCCACCATCAACGTTCGCGTTGCAAACCAGCGGTACAGACAACTACTGCTTTTTTTGCAACCAGCAGAGTCACAGTACCGGCGCCTGTACTGCTGATATCGCACTTGATGAAAAGAAAGGAAGATTAGCGCAAGACATGAGATGTTTTCGCTGCACCAAACGAGGGCATCGGTCCAAAGACTGCCGCAGCCAAGCGAGATGTTCTGGATGCAGGGGACGACATGTCCCGTCAATGTGCAATCCTTTTTGGCAGAGAACAAGACCGGAAGAGACCGCCAATATACTCACCACTAGTAATACGACGCCTCACCGAGCTTCGAGCATTCTACTGCAAACTTTCAGGAGCTGGGCCGTGAGTGATGAGAGCTGCGCATATATTCGCGGTATTATCGATGGTGGAAGCCAGAAGACGTTCATCAGAGAGGACTTGGCAAGGAAACTTGACTTGAAAATTATAGGTCAACGAAGCATGAAGCTTAACACGTTTGCCAACAGTGGCTCGGACGTGATAAAACAGAACTTCACACTGGTCAGACTACGACTTCGAGGCCAGTATGCGATGACGGAGTATGTTTTAGAAGCCGTAGTCGTCCCATTCATCTGCCAAGATCTCATCGAAACACCCGTCGAACACTCGTTCCTTAAGACAATCACGGGGTCCATCGCTGACGAGTTGATGTTTCCCTCCGTCCAAGCAGAGGAAGGCATAAGCCTGCTCATTGGCGCTGACCAAATGTGGCGATTGTTAACTGGCGAAACACGCCGCTCATCATCCATCCCCGGACTGGTGGCCATTTCAACTAGCCTAGGATGGACCTTTCAGGGTCCAACAGGCACCGTGAGAGTCTTGTCGAATACTACCACGAGCTTGATGGTATGCGTGTTAGGAGTGGCAGTGACCACCGAAGATGACGGGGCAGCGTTAAGAAACTTCTGGGAGCTGGAGGCCATTGGAATCATGGATGAACCGACCAGTATGAAACAGCAAGATAATACGGTACTCGAACAATTCACAAAGAAAATAAGTTGGAAGAATGGCCGCTACGAAGTCGCTCTACCATGGAAGGAGATGGCAACAACACTTGGAAATAATTACATCACTGCCAGGTCTAGACTCCGCAGCCTGATCCGACGTCTCAAGCACGATGGTTCCATCGTACTATATGACAAAGCGATACGCAATTACTTTGAGGACGGACACGCGGAAGAGGTAAACGAAAAGTCCCCATGTGACGGACGCGTTTATTATATGCCTCATCGAGCGGTGATTCGGGCCAAATCGGAAACGACAAGAATTCGAGTGGTGTTCGACGCTTCATCACACGCGCCAAACACCGGATCTCTCAACGACCATCTTGAGAAGGGACCTACCATCAACACAGAACTCTTGCCGGTGCTGCTCCGATTTCGTATGCAAAAGGTGGCTCTCACAGCTGACATCCAAAAGGCCTTCTTACAGATAGAAATCGCAGAGTGTGACAGAGATGCTCTCCGGTTTCTTTGGTTTGAGAAGACACCCAGACCACACGAGCCGCTACCCGATATAAAAGAGTGGCGCATGACGCGAGTTCCTTTTGGAACAACTGCCAGTCCATTCCTACTTGGGGCGACAATTCGTCATCACTTAGAGAACGTGAGTGATTCGAACAAAGACATCGCGACTCTTTTGCTGGACTCATTTTACGTGGACGACCTACTGATTGGAGCCGGAAGCACCGAAGAAGCCCGAAGACTCGCGGACGGAGCACAGACATTGCTCAGGGAGGCCGGCATGGAACTACGCAAATGGAATACCAATTCCAGCCAACTGCAGAGCCTGTTCGATCAAAGGGAGGGGAACGTCGACAATTTACCTCACATCACGTCAATCAGGTCCCACGAGGTCACAAGGGTACTGGGACTGGTGTGGGACAAAACCACTGATTCCTTCACGTTCTCTAGTGACCATCTCTTGGAGATTCTCTCGACAAACATGTCTACAAAACGCTTCGTCCTCCAAGCCTCTGCTAGGATTTTCGATCCCCTAGGGTTCCTCTCACCTTATGTCATACGAGTAAAGATTTTGTTCCAACGTATATGGCAACATGGTCTGGGATGGGACGAAGAACTACCAGAAGCGCTACGGCAAGAGTGGACAACGTGGTGCGCCGAGTTAAAGGACTTGCCACGTATCATGGCTCCGAGACACTTACAGAATGTGGATGGTGAGAGCAAGCTGGAGCTTCACGTCTTCACAGACGCCAGCCCTCAGGCTTATGGTGCCTGTGCCTATCTTCGCGTCATAGACAGAAAAGAAAATGTCAGCGTCACTCTGGTGTTTGCCAAGTCCAGAGTTGCCCCGCTTAAGACGCTGACCCTCCCACGACTGGAACTGATGGGAGCCCTCTTGGGAGCACGGATGGCTAAATATCTGTGTACTGTTTTGTTTGGTGTCGTAGTTACACTATGGTACTGGACAGATTCTATGATAACCCTCGGTTGGATCAAAGGATCAGCAAATGCATGGAAACCTTTCGTCGGTAACCGAGTGACAGAAATACAAGCACTAAGCGATCCCTCTAATTGGCACCACTGCCCGGGCGGCGCGAACCCAGCAGACGCCCTTACTAGAGGGAAGACTGTAATGCAGCTAAGTGCGTATCAGTTATGGTGGTCTGGGCCCGAGTGGCTTTCCCGAGAAGAAGGAAACTGGCCAATTGGCAGTACCTCAGAAAATGAGAACCTCAACGGAATTGACGGGGAGAGACGACAACAGGTCGAAATACTGCTGACCACTGTGAGTGCACCAACAGCACTCTTGACATTGGAAAATTTCAGCAGCTATACCAAGATGCTGCGTGTCACAGCGTGGATAAAACGATTTGTTCAAGGTTGTCGTCGACAGAACAAGTCACCTGAACTGCCCCTAACAGCAGATGATATTACAGATGCTGAAGCTTTCTGGATCAAGAATGTTCAACGAGAATGCTTTGGCAGAGAGATCCAGGAGCTGGTTCAAGGCGGAAGTATCTCAAAAGGATCGAGACTAACCGATTTGCAGCCCTTTCTTGACGACACCGGAACCTTGCGTATTCGAGGCAGACTTCACCAAGCCACAGCCTCGGAGGAGGCGAGACATCCTACTCTTCTGTTAGGAGATCACCCTTTCACCAAGTTGCTTGTCATGAATGCTCACCTCAGAGTATTACATGGAGGCTTGCAGGCCACTCTGACAGAAATCCGTGACAGATTTTGGCTCTTAAGTTCACGACGAGCCGTGAAGAAGATCATCGCGGAATGTCGCATCTGTCGACGATTCCAAGCAAAACCGGCCACGGCCCCCGTAGCTCCACTACCACGGGACAGAGTGGAAGAGAGTCAACCCTTTCAAGTCGTGGGAATCGACTTCGCGGGGCCACTGTTGGTCAACTCAGCAGGGCAGTGCGTTAAGGCCTACGTTGCCTTATTCACTTGCGCGACCACTCGGGCACTACACCTCGAGCTGGTATCCACCGCGGCCACGGCGCCATTTCTCTTGGCCCTGCGACGCTTCGTGTCACGAAGAGGTCTCCCAAGCACCATTTATAGCGACAACGCGCTAACATTCAAGAGAGCAGCGAAGGACCTGCCGGCCTTGTGGGAGGCTATTCGCAGTGCGGAATCTCAAGACTTCTGCAGTGTTCACCGAATCACATGGAAGTTCATCGTAGAACGGGCAGCCTGGTGGGGAGGCTGGTGGGAAAGGATGGTGAGGTCGGTGAAAACGTGCCTCCGGAAAATTCTTGGACGGCAGAGCTTGTCGTTTGAAGAACTAACGACTGTACTAACTGACATCGAGGCAGCGCTGAACTCTCGGCCACTCACCTACCTTCATGCCGATAATAGTGAACCAGCGGTCTTGACTCCCGCTCACCTACTCATAGGAAGGCGATTGATAACTCTTCCAGAGGCGGAGCCAACCCACGCGTCATCGAGAGATTCCCTAACACGTCGGTGGAAATATAGGCAGAGGCTCATGAACAACTTCTGGGTACGTTGGAAGAAAGAATACCTACTAGAGCTTCGTTCGGCGCACCTTGCACCACCTCTCAGCAGCCGTGCACCGAACGTTGGTGATGTAGTACTGTTGCACGACCGAATCACTCCAAGACATCTTTGGACCTTGGTACGTGTCGTTGAAGTTTTTCCAGGAAGAGATGGAAATGTAAGGGCGTGTGCCGTTAAGCTGCCGTCTGGTTGTGTAATCCGACGGCCAGTGCAGCTGCTCTACCCTTTGGAAACTTTGTAAATATTATCCCAAATTTCCTCACTTTGTGAGCGGGGGGAGGATGTTGAAAACTACCAATGAACACCACTGGCATGAGACATTTCGCCTGGAGCTAGAAGAAGACGAGGGGGACGGGGGAATCGCGAGCGCGAGCGAACGGTCAGTCGGATAAACCGTTTAACACAAGCCGGTTGTGCTGTTATTCTTTCTCGACCTCAATGTCCTCAACGATTACCTAGCGAACGAGCGCCTCAAAGCGCAACAGACGTGTTCGCCATCAAACGAGGGAAACTTTCAGACACTAATTTAATTTCGAGAAGCAACTGCTGCTATGATGAGCTCGTGATGGGACGGTGAGCGACTTTGTGAATTCAAAGTTAGCGGTGATGTGATGGGCATGCTTCATGAACTCAGTCGAAACTGTGATGTGACGGTGGCGTACTTCGTGAGTCCTGACGGATTCGTGAAGTGACGGCGAATGACTTTTCGAGTCTGGGAGATCGCGGTAACGTGATGGGATGAGTTTGTTATCCGGTTGTACTCCGTGATGTGAATGGTCGTGATTTTTGGACGTCGGTGTACTCGGTGATGTGAACGGCCGTGACTTGTGGACTTCGCTGTACTTTGTCATGTGAACGGCCGTGACTTTTGGACGTCGGTGAACTCTGTGATGTGAAACGCTGTGACTTTTGGACGCCGATGTACATTGTGATGCGAAAGGCTGTGACTTGTAGATGTCGATGTAATTAGCGATGTGATGGTGACTGAGTGGGTTCCAAAATGCCGACCTATGATGCACCTACGACGGTGCACAGCAGTGAAGCTAGACGCGCATACCCCAGTGCGAGGTGCCGGCAGCGCAACTTCCGCGGTACACGTAACACATGGAGGCATAAGCCCAAACACGATAATCGAGTGATCTCCCTCGTTCTGTCTCAGACATGTACAAGTTACTCAAAAAAAGTAATTAAGTTAAGTTACTGAGTATTGACCTAAAAAGTAATTTGAGTAGAGTAGAAATTACTTAAATAAAAAGTAATTGGGAAAATTACTAATTACCGTAAAAAAGTAGCGAATTACTTTTGAAGTTACTTTGAAGTTACTTTTATATGTTTTCTATGGTAAAAAGAAAGTACATAGGTTTTGATCCGTTAGCGAAATTGTGCGGATCGGATTGTTTTTTCAAAGAAATGCTTTAATAGCTGGTTCTGCTTCTACGTGCCTAATTGTTTTGTACTTTCTTGTTTGTTTGGTCAATGATGTACTGCAAATGTGTCATTTCTACTTTGAGGTTTAGCACTGCCTGAGCTTCATTTTTAGACAGTGTTTGCTTGTTTACAGTGTTGCGTAAAGTACATCTAAAAAGTACTTGAAGTAAAGTACAAAATAAATTAGTGGTTATGTACTTCAAGTAAAGTAGTAAGTACACCGGGTGCAATGTACTTGAAGTAACGTACTATGAATACAATATATTTCAAGGTAAAGTACCAGTACTTTTAACAGAATCTTTCATGACGCCCTTTCATTCCCTATACAGTGTTTTTTTTTTTTTTAACTTGTACGCATTGCTCCACAGGTAATTGGAGGTGCATCAGTTTTGACGGAAATGGCAGCAAATATTGAATAAAGTCAAGTTGCCACAGAGTAGGTGTTTTACTCTCGCTGACGAGCTATTTGACACAATCAACTTATAAGCCACTTATTTGTGTCGGTCTTATAGCCGCCATTACTTCACTCAGAGAAATGACCAGATCACGTCTTGAAAGAGCGTGTTTTCACACGACGATACGCCATTGTTTTGTTTTCAAATTCGGGGAATGTACATTGAAGTCGGTAGTTTTATTTTCCTCGGAAAGTACAAGTACATGCCCAGAGAATCTACCTCGAGTGAAGTACAAGTTTTCTAAACAGTAGTACTTTAAGTACCATGTGCTTAGAGCACTTCCGAACACTGCTTGTTTATTATTTTTTATATAAAAACGTTGGGGGCATTACTAAGGTTTCTTGAACGATCTTCAAATATTTGAAGATCTGCATATTCTATGTTTTGGGAGGAAAGGCAACGCAAAAAGGTCCCCTTTGCGTTGCCCTTTAGCACGTGAATCTTCAAGTACAGCACAAACTACGGGAGCATCAGATGAGCTTCAGAGCAGGTGCTGCATTTTGTTGCCTCCTATGAGTGAGGATGCAGTGTGTGCACCTTCGGTAGTGGGCGAGAGTTTCGACGTCGGGGAGAAGCGGGAACCAGCCCATTCTTCGAGTGGGTCAAGTCTCCTTGAGCTTCGGGACACAAAGAAACGCCAGTCTTCGACGCTGATCCCGCAGTTTCTCGGCCTCTCTTGCGTCGTGCCTGTTCGCTCCCCGCGCTTCGTAGCAGTGTGTTTGCAAAGGGGGGCTCGGGAAAATTTTGGGGGTTTCGGACTCTCCAACCCATTTTCTTCCCCCCTTTCCTACGCCACATGCTTCCCAGCTGATCTTCCAACATCTTATCTCTGTTGTGCAGGAATGTTTGTTGATAGGCAAAACAACCACTAAAATTCGAAAGTAATTTGTAATTTGAGTAGAAGTTACTCAGAAAAAGTAATTAAAGTAAACTACTAATTACCGAAATAAAAATGTAATTGAAAGTTACTAAACTACTCAGAAAAGTAGTTAAACTACAGTAACTTGAGTAGAGTTGTTGAATTACGTACAAGTCTGTAGTCATCACATAAACCACCATGACATTATTTTGCAAATTTTTTTCGCGACTTTTAGCTCCTGGTATTACCAACATCGTCCGGAAGTTCAGAAGATGACCTGGCTGGCGATGTCGAGGAGCAATCTCTATACTTTGTTTTACAGTCAAAGCCCAGCGGATGCTACGAGTCAATTCTAAGGTACAAGTCTCTCCTTTCTGTGCTTTGCAACAGAACATCTCTACTAAATATGCACACGGTTGCTTTTTCCTGTTACCGGAATCCCACCGGGGAGTGAGGTTTAAGGACTTCACGGTATTGGCAACCCCAGAAATATCAACGCCGCGTAGCGGCAACGCCGAGCAGCTCAGGAGAGGTCGTTTTGACTGTCATCTGCTATCGCTGCTTGGTTCTCGTAGGCAGCACAGAAACAAACATCGTTTCCAGTAGGTAATTATTTTTATGCCTCCACCATGTCATTCCTACGCACTGACTAGAAGATTTCTACCATTGAAAAATCGCTTCGCTTTCACATGCAACACCGATTTTATGCCAAAGTCCAAAAATTTTATGGTGGTCTGCGTGCTGAATGAAGAAAACGACTTCGTTTTGTCCACCATTTTGCCTGACCAGCGCACCCCTATGGTTTGCTGGAGTCACAAATACCTTAAAGAAGTGGAGGTCGCGAAACAGCAACAGAAACCGCAAGCAGAGCAGTGAACGGAAGAAAAGGACATGTTGCTTTATTTGCTTACTCTGTTGGAATAGGCGAGTGAGGAATATGAATATCTCGTGGTTGTTAATGACCCTAATGAACCATTGTACTTTACTCTCACGTTGAGCACTTCACACTTCAAGGGCTTCGTGTCTTTCACATCATGTCCAGCTGCAAAGTAAAAAAAGAAAAAAAAATGCTGTTGCAGTTACTCATTTTGGCTAAATCCATCTGCAACATCAGTTTAAGAAATCCCACTGCTCACGATGAATGAATTCACGTGCTGCACGCAGCATTCGCCATACCGGCAGTTCTTTGTTAAAGGAAGTTACAAACATGGGAGGAAAAGCCGGTGTAGGTATGGATTCGTGTAATGGCTGCCACGCCTTGCGCATTTAAAGACCGCATGCTAGTATAGTTGTACAGAACTGACCAAATTGACTCCTTACAGCAACGACACAAGATACTACATTTCAAGGTTACTTCCCATTGTGAAAGCATCCAGACAATAAATTCAACTTTACATCTCCAGCTGGGTACAAAGTGTGCTACTATATACTCCGTATCACCTTAAGGTGGACTGCAGTGGGCGCTACAAGTCCATCAAGCCTATCGAGGACCGTAAAGTTATCATGCGATTAATCTGCCCCACATGGTGTCGCTGCGCCCCTTCCCAAGGTCACGCGACACCTGCACGGCACTGAATGGGCTTCGATGGCTCATGGCATCCCCTGCGGTCTCTCGGAGGGTGGAACGGAACATAGTTTCCCCGCAGACATTCGTTACGAGTAGTTTCGAGCCAAGCGTGCAACGAGAAACTCGAAGGAAGAACTTGCCAAGTCATCCTCGTCTTTTGGTTCTTCCTCCTTTTTTCCTCCGCCTCCTTTTCGACGACATAAAACCGCTTGACTTCGGCGTCTTCCAGCGCGCTCTTGGAACACTCCGCTTTTCCGACTGGTTGGACCGCCTCTGAAAGTATGATATCGATACACATTCAGTCGGGAAGATGCAATGCAAATCTTGACACCAAATGGCGGACCGAGCAGGCACTATTCCGAGGTGGTCAAGGCTTCCTTTACCTCGGCTGATTCGGAGCACCGTCTGCTACGTCAGATGTGCATTCCTATATGGCCCATATTGTATCTTATTTAGATTGTACTGTATTACCAGTTGTGAGAGTAAAGAACCGTTTCCAGTGGACAGGTGTGTTTGTTGTGACAAGGCTCACGTCTGCTGGCGGCATTACGTATGACGGTGACGTTGGAAGACTGTTGTAATGACCCACCTTTTACCAAGAGCTCCCAGAGGTCCTCCCGCTTGATGCTGTACAGAGTTTTCAGCTTGTTCATAAAGTCGTTGAACTTCCCAGGATCGTTTTTCTGCGAGCAGAAATGCCGGCATGTTGTGCAATTAGGTTGCTCTTGAAGACACGAATCCGGGCACCAAATATTGCCGTTTCGTCGTAGCCGGGCGTTGTACCGACGTGCGGTCATGTATACTAATCGCTACTGCACTATGCACGTTGATGACTCCTAGACTAGTGGTAGTACTGTACCGAAGCTCTAATCTGAACACTTGGCGAAAAAGTCGGCAAAGAATCCGGCAACCGTGATTGGCCAGCACTGAGCTTGACCCTGGCACCATCAAATCACAATGATCAAATTCCTCGCCAATTTTTTCGCCAAGTGTCCAGATTAGAGTTCCTGGCCGAATCGTCTCTACGCCGGTGACACAATACCAATCTTGAAGGCAGATCGGCTGAATGCTGTACAAATATGGTCTCCAACCGATTTTTCGGACATGCCCGTTAGCTCGGACGTCTTTGTGGGACTGTCACTCGCCCAACAAATTATGTGTCACAGTGATAGAAATTTCAGAAGCAAACAGCTCATTGCTCGATTTTTAGGACTTGGCTGAGTAACTGCAATTTTAGTTCTTAAGATGTAGCATTGTTTCTACATCTTATGCAATAAAGAACCTGAATTGAGGCTAGAGTCGAATCTGACAGTTCCACCACAGCTGCTATGGCCACCATCTACCGGCAAGCGAGCTAAGCCACAACAGCCACAGCACAGCTGCCATTTTCTAGATCATCAAGTGTTCCTTTTGATGCACATGTTTTCTGCCAATGGGCATAGTAGTGCAGCTATCTTGGTCGGCTAAACATTGTATCTAAACACCGAAAATGGCACCACCTCTATCTTCACTGTGCGTGCCAAACACACAACAAATGCAAGCAAACGAAGCAAGATGGCAATGGTGAAGAAAAATCGCGATCATCAAAGAATTAAGCAGAAATTACACGGGAATTTCATGATTTAGCTGAAATCGTTTTATCAGACTACTTGATTATTCGAGCTTCTGTATGATCACAAACTAATAAGAAATATCGGTTGACAACTCTTTATGTAACATACATTTTTTAAGAAAATATTGTTTGCACATGAGGTCTGAGAAAACAAGCTCTCGGAGATCTAAGTTTTTTTTTTGCAAGTTGGTCACTGGCAACTGTACATGTAACATACAACATTTTTTAAGAAAATATTGTTTGCACATGAGCACTAAAGTCTGAGAAAACAATCTCTCGGAGATACAAGTTTTTCTTGCAAGTTGGTCACGAGGCAAAATGGTAGGGTACAGTCAAGAGACCGAACTGAGCTGGTGATTCAAAGGATGCCTGTCACCTCTAGTGCTCTGAACTATCGATTAAAGTCATCCAAAACATACCTCTACCGAAGCCTCCCTGTAAGCCCGGAGGCAACGCACTGCCTTGGCGTGGACAGCCCTGCCCAGTGTGTCGTTGAAGAGCTTCAAGATCACCTCTTCAAGTTGACTGCACACTACAAAGCAGAAAGGCAGCACACAATGACAACAAGCCGATGTAAGCACTACATGCAAGGATACAACAAGCAGACTGTCAAAGACGCAATCAGCGAGTCTCGGAAAATGAGTCCTTGCCATCGTCGAATCTATGGTCTTTGTCGGCCAAGAGCTTCTTGAAGTCTTCCAGGGGGTTCACCACATCCACCTGAAAGGCAGCGACAAAGTTCATTCCGTTTCAAACACATTTTTGGCTTTGAAATGAGAAGGAACTCTCCGTTGGTACACTTTAAGTTACCGGAACAATTTGATCCCATCTATTTACAAGCAAACGAAAGCTTGCCTTTGTTGTCGCCGTGGCAACGAGGTCAGCCATGCTGAAGTCCGCCCGCGGTTCTTGGCAGCCGGTTCATCCGACGAGACACCGGTGTCTGTCACAGTCCCTCCACCGCTGCACGTAAAAAGCCGAAGGTGGCGAATCACTTAAAACTTCGAGCCTCATTAGAGGCAGCACAGCAGCCCACCTACAGGCACAGCACTGTGCAGCTATGTTCATTAGATAAGGAGTATGGGGGTCTTCAGCTTCTTCGGAGTATGTGCATGTTGCGGTGCACTGCATACGTTGCATTGAACAACGCACACTGGATTCGTTGTGTCACCACTAAACTGAGAACCAGGCCTATGTCACAAAAGACCTGCGGTAATGTACGAAACAGATGCCCTAAGAAGCTGAAATGCATAGTTTCAAGAAAGTCAGGAGTGAATGTGTGTCCAAGGCAGAAGAACCCGTAAAACTTGGAGATTATAACAAAAAGAAGGAAATGTGAATGCAGTGGACACAAAGCTGCGAGAGTCGATTACTTTTTGGTGACGGTGTTGTCTTGCTTCCGTTTCTCCGGAACCACTTCGTGCAGAGGAAACAGGGCGGCCATTTTTTCCAGCACTGGACGGGCCAGCTCGGCAATCTGTCGAGAAAAATGGCACCTTTTCCACGAACCACCACAATCTAAAAACTATGGGGTGTAGCACTCCGAAGGCTCGTTCATGCATCTGTGTTTAACCATGACCGATTGCATTACCGCTGCTTGCGGCTGCTGACGGCAAGAACTTTGTTTATTTTTGCAAAAAGGGATGCACCTTGGTTCTTTTGATCTGCACATATTTCCTAATCTCTATGTAGTACCAATCTTTCGCCATGAGCTTCGTAAAACCTCGCTAATTCAACGCCCGCTAATTCGAAAATTCGGATAATCTGAACTGACGATCCGGTCCCGTCAAACATGTGTATTAGTCAATCGCACTAAACGCTCATTAATTTGAGGCAGTTGGGCACACGATGGTTAATTCGGATGAATTTGGCAGGTGGCGCAAGCTAGTGCCCGTTCCAAAGGGTATGACCGCTATCCATCCGGGGTGCACATGTTATTCTTCCGGTCTTTCCCATCTCTTCCAGTTTTCCGTGTTTCGTGCCAGTTTTGCGCTTTGCTCTGGAACGACGCGCGTTCGGTGCACTGGTTCGCACGCTCGTGGCATGTCGTCGGTGTCGTCATCACGTGCAGCAACTGCGGCAACCTCCATGGCGGCGCTGCCAGCTAAGCGGCAGGGGTACCAGGCCAAGGATTTAGCGACGAAAGTGGAAATACTGAGGGCCTTGAAAGATGGCGTCTCTCGACAACAAATGATGGAAAGGTACGACGTCAAGAGAAGCGATTTGGTCACGTACGTGAAAAATGAGGCCGAGATCCTACGGGCTTGCGAAAGCGAGAAGTTCAATGCGAATAGAAAGCGGCTGCGGAGGGCGGCGCATCCGAAACTAGAAGAGGCCCTGTTATGGTGGGTCGTCGAAGCTGCGAAGGAATACAAAGTTTTGCCACTTTCGCTCCTCAGCGCAATCCACATTTTACCGTACGTGTGGAAAAACACGCCCGCTGAGATTATTGCGAATAGTTTTAAGCACAGCGGCTTTCTCCGGTCCGAAGCTTGCCAGGCGGCGGAGACTCCAGACGTCACTGAAGACAACAACAACCATTTCGACGGTCTCCTTTCTGTCCAAGTGCAACTTGCTGACTGCCTCGCGATTGATGACTGTGGTGTTGGGGCCGGTCAGCCGAGTGACGATGAGATCATCAGGGATGCCCTATGTGACGACGGACGTGCTTCGGATGAAGATGAACACTGCCCGTGCGAGGAGCCGCCACCCCATAGCACTGTGCGAGAGGCCGGGCCGCGGAGGCTCTTGTTGTGCTCGAGGAATTTCGCTACGACGCCTCAGACAGTGCAAGTGCGGTGGAGCACCTGACTGTGCTAAGAAAAGTTTTGTCTCCGCCTCCGCCCAAATGTCATTCAGAAAGCAGGCGGCAATAACCGATTTCTTCTCAAAATAAATGTACGTCGGAGGGAAACCTTTTCGGGCCGTTTCCTTTGTCCATTCAATATTTCGACCTTTGGATAATTCTGACATTTTTGCCGTTCCCATGAGATCCGAATTAAAGAGGTTTTACTGCAATGCCGGTGTGTGTTGGGGGGGGGGCATTTGTTGAGATATGACGTTACAGCCAAAACATTGCCCAGATCTACTTCATTAACCCAATATTTGCTATGTCACCAAAAACTAAACTTTTAACTAACCTATATAAATTTTTAATAAAAAAAAGTTTACCCTGGGGAACTTAAAGCTGTGCAACAGTTTCAGTGTATCAGTTTGCTTAACTAATGTGGGAGTTGGTGTTTCGACCTTTCTGAAGTAAAGAACAAAAAACCGCTTTTGCCTGCATGTCCTAGTTTTTATTTTAAAAATCGACAAAGATTGAGGTTTTTGGCGCCTCTCATCTCCTTCACTAACCACTAATTTGTACCGAACCTGAGCGCACTGAACGTAGTAACTTAGTGAAACTTTTCTTTTCTCGAAATTCGCTTTATTTTAAAAGTTATAGGCAAATGAAAATTACAAAAACAAGCAAAAAATAACCTCCCTCATGACGTCCTTGGTTGCTTGAGTGGCCGTGAACTAGAGGAGGGGTAGTGAGCTCAGCGAGCGGTCACGGCTGCCGCACTCCGTGTCGACGGCTCAAGAGGGCGCCACTAAAGCATGTTCTGTATAGGCTGTATGAAGCGGGCAGCCAGGGCGGCTCTCATTGCATTTACTGCGCGATTAAACACTAATTCGGCATGACACTTCATTGGCCACAAACGACAGCAAACACTGGGTAAAGATCAGTTAAAAATGGGAGCCACTTCGCGCTGCCATACCGCAAAACGGCCAAACCGCAAGACAAAGCTTCTCGCCGAAGGCCTTCGGAACGCTCGGAGCCGGTCGGATCCTCCTGTCCATACGACCGCAGCGCCGCCGCGTACATCCAAGACCTTTCCGTGTCGGCGCTTGATCCCACTACACCTTTCTAGTATGCGCCGCCTTTTCCACCGCTTGGTGGCGGGTATGTCGACAGGTCATTTCTTGTTTCCGTACTTTATAAACTGCATTCGTTTCTTTTCTGATCTAAAATACTGAACAACAACTACTTTTATAAATAATTGAAACGGTTCCTGCCACTTATTTTTTGTATTTCGACTAAAAATAAGCTTTTAGCGGCTCTGACCAGTAGTAAGCCCAGGACCAAAGACGTCACAGTTTGCGCGCTTTCGGTACCGCGGGTCGCCCTCGTCGGTAGAGGAGGTTTCCGCGTCGTCCGGTTAAAATATGACGCACTGATATTTAGTTACTTTCTCCGTGCCCACTGGCTTGCCCGAACCCCAAGAGACGTGGAAACCGCAAAAAAGGTAGACGCTTAAATATGATTGCAGGGCCCCTTTAAAAGAGGAAAGGGGAGGGAGAAGCGGTCCCCCCCCCCTAAATTTGGCCCTGGTGTCAGCGTGTTCTCTGGTCGTAAGCGGCCACAAGCAGTTGCAACACACCTGGTCCCACTGAAGCGCAAATGTGCAAACCTGCCTTTAATTGTTTGCCTCGTGAAATTGATAAGTCTTCAAAAAAGAGGAGACCGAATGATTCCGAAAGAAGAAAGAAACCACATGTCGGCCAACGGTTCAGACACCTCTAGCCGACCTGCTGGACCACGGAACTTGCAACAACGGCATTCATAGAATAGCCAGGCAACGCCGCTTCTGAATGAGCAATGACGACGGACATACCGCTTTGGGTGGCTTAAGCGCATCTGCGACGTGTGGTGCCACCTCCGGAAGGGTATCCTTTGGGTGGAGTGCTCTGTGCTGCACACACTGCATTCAGAGAAAGACACGAGCACTCCGTTTTAATACGGAACGAGGTAGCTTAATTCTTTTGGCGTGCCCACCTGGTAGAAACGCTGGAGGTACGGGTTGCACGTCTGACTAGACTTGAAGAGCTCTTGCGGCTCTCCGTTCCTGTTTTGAAAGAGCCAGAAATGATGTTTGGTGTGTTAGCAGAGAGCAGAAAAACCATCGCGACGCTCTTTTCACACGCAATTAGTGCTCCTCCAAATAATTTCGGAACTCTCAGAATCAGAAACCTTTAAACTGAAAGCACCCGGCAGCACATGAAATCTCGCCCATCACCTCACATTCTCGGAGTTGTATTAGTATTAGGCACTACTAACAAACGTAAAGGAAACGATGTCCTGTTGTCCCCTTTTTTTCATGTGTCTCACGTCTTCGGGTTTTTCAGTAATTGTACACCACCAGCTTTCCTTAACTTTAACTCTTACATCAGCAAATTATCGATCAATTGTTTGACTCATTGTGACCGGATTTGAATCAACAATTTGTGTTCAGATCGTAATTGACCCAAAAATACATGAAATCACTGTAATGTTTGGGATACCTACACTTCGACCTCAGACAGATCCATAGCAGCTATGAGGTCGTCAAAGACAGAGAGCTGTTCTTCTGCAAAAACAAAAAGGGGGACGAAAGGTGTTCCCACCATTAGTATCACTATCAGAAGATGCAGAATGCAATCAAAGAAGAGATTATGCTATCTCCAAGTCATAAAATTCCGCCAAGCCTCTCCAAGAATATTAAAATGATTTCGCCGTTATTACTATGTGACTCGAGAGCCATGTCAACTGACACCACTCTAGTTCAATTTAAGTCACTTGGCACAGCGAACAAGGTTATACCTCTTGGGTTGTACCTCTCGGCAGCATATGTAGTGAAGATGCGGGACAAGCAACTAAAATCAGCCACTTATCACTAACGCAAGTGAAGGGCAGTGCCATGGCACGCCAGAAAGATACATTCACCGGTTGGTATGTTGTCCTTGTTGGCATCCAAAGGAGCGAAGGTGAAACGACGGAGATCCTCCATGTACGGAAGTTGAACAGAACACCAGGCACTACGAGGATTTCGGAGAAAAATGGTCACTCCATGCGACATCCCAGCCTTCTTACGGTCAATAAGCACCCTGTGATTCTGGCTCTCTCATGACTTACATCTGCTTTTATGAAGTGCTCCAAAATATGCCCCTTAACAAGACAAAAAAAAAAAAAAGACCTTTCTTTTTTAGTTTGGTTCACTCTTAGAACACCACCTTTGGAGCTACAGATTAAACAGAATAAATCGCCATGATCCCTTTGTTGCTTACCGGACAAAACTGGCAAATGTGCAAAACTGTGGCTGCTAGATTAAACGAAAGAGTAAAACGACAAGCCGGCTTGTCGGAATGTGGCACAAAACACGCCGCTGCAGAAGGGAATACACGCTAACCAACTGGCAAGTTTCGTTTACCTATTTGGCTCCACTAGTCTCAAAAACATGGCGGTCCAAAAACAAGGCAAGTCAAAAAGTGGAAAACAACAACCACAACATAATCTGGCTCAACGACTCGCCTCGTATTCATCCTTTATTCGTGGACTCAGGAAGCCCATTCGAGGAGAGCTCCGCTCCGAGAAGGCGTAACGCACGATGGCCACCATCTTGGACTTGTCCAGAGCTTGGATCAAAGCCGACATGGCCGCTTCGGCAGACTGCGAGAGACAAACGTTTTCGTCTTAGCAATAAAATCTCCACCCAACAGATCGTTAATCGTTAAAACTCCCGATCGGAGGTCAACAGTCTGAGTAATTGGGAAGGAGATTGTCGCAAAGTGTTGTTGACTTGGATCTTTAAAGGCACATTAGCAAATAAACTCGATTGTGGAACCCCAGTTAGAAGGAGGGCTCCCTTGTGTGTCGCATGTGAGAGGGGGCACACTCTGCATTAACAGTGATTACCGTCATCGTCGACTATGCTCATAACGTTTTCATCAGTGACAAACAGCCTTCAAAGTATTTCGGGTTGCATGCGATGACGAATGTTTAAGAATCTGTTATTTTTCTTAACAGGATGTTTTTGGCATGCAGTTTTAACTATGAAACACGTTTCGAAATGCTTAGTGTCATCGGCAGCACGCAAGCATGCAAGACTCTAAAAATGCATGTTTTACTTTTTTTTTTAAAGCGTAAAGTTGGTAATTTATGGCATTTGTCAGGAAAACCTGCCAGCAGACGAAAACATTCTAACGAGCAGGCAAGGCCACTGTGACAAAAAAACTAACTTGGCTGTGCAATGTCTGAAGTTCCACAATCGAAAGCATCCAGTAACGCTGTCCTCAACATAGCCTAAGAATACCCGTGCCATAAAGAAGAGAGGTGACGCGAACCACGTGCTGTGCATCTCACGGCGCAGCAGACGATAGGACAACGTGAAAACAAAACTCACCTCGTCACCCTTCCTGGCAAGCACGTAAGACGTCTTATCGCCCATGTAGTAATGCCTCTTGATCTGCAATGCGACGAATAATTCAAAACCACAAACAAGAGCGAAAGAAAAATTCCGAGGACACCTAAGCACTTCTTATGAGTTGTGAATGCGAAAGCATGAACGTTGTTCTTCCGCTCTCTTAGTTCGTCTGCGGCGTAGTGGCGTGGACGCCCACGTTTCGCTACTGCCAAGGTAGCGACCGACGGCCGAGCGCGTGCTCTATTGAAGTGGTCACGCCGCGCTGAGCTCGGCCGTGCAGCCTCTCCGGAGTTAGCCCGTGCAGGCTCTGCGGCCAGGCTCTTGCTGCGCCGTCAAAAAGAGGGCTTCTCTATGGCGGCGCGATCGTCCAGGCTCCGCGTTGGGGCTCGTCTTTGAATTCTTCCTTCGTCGGCCACCGAGAGGACGCCACTAGTGTGGACAGGTACCATGGATGGATGGATGGATGGATGGATGGGTGGTAATGGCTACACCCTTTGTAACGGGCAACAGCTTGCGCCACCTAGCCTAAAATTTGGTCATCCTCTTTTTTTAAATTTGTATAAATTTTGCTCCAACACAACCCTCCTCCTCCCCCTTTAAAGTGTTCCCATTGCTTATTTTTATCTGTATTTTCACCCCTCCCTAGATCTTTTGCACCAATCTTCCAAGCTCCTCTTAGTTACTGCAATTCTTGCCCTATTCCTTTGTCCACCCATGTCTGCAAATCCCAGTGCCCCTTCCAAATCCGTAGTCATCCCCCCAAGAGGGTGGGACGAAGCCCCGTGCACCTTAAAATTACATGTTCTATAGTAGTTTCCCTTTCACGGTTGCATATGTCGCAAACAGCAATAAGCTCCCCACTGAATTATCATACAACAGTTCCTTCTTTATTTCTTGTTTTTGTGCCCTGTATATTGTTAAAGCTGATTTCCCCTGCATTCTCTCTTCCCACAATTTCCTCTGTTTCCTTTACTCCCTCTTCTACTGATATGCTCTGATCGGCCCCATTGGCCCCATACACTCGGCCCCATACACTCGGACGATGATGGTTGCCAGACTGAATTTTGGAAAGGGTTGCATTATGGGACGTTTTTCATAACGACGCCACACGTGACGTCACGAGGGTAAAACTTTTACACTAAATTTGGTGGGAAATTTTTTTGCTAAATTTGGCGGGAAATTATTTCGCTAAATTTAGCGGGGAAATTTTCCTGCTAAATTTAGCCGGGAAATTCTACCCTCGTGACGTCAGACGTGACGTCACGAGGGTAAAATTCTTATAATTTCCCATAATGACGTGTGACGTCATTATGGGAAACGTGACGTCACATGACCTCAACACCAATTCAGTTTCCCCGCTAAATTTAGCGGGAAATTTTTCGTTAAATTTCTCCGTTTAATGAGAGGGGAGCAGGAGAGGAGGAGAGGAGGGCACGGAGGGGGAACATGGACATACCCTCACCTCCTCCTCCTCAATACGCTCTAATTCGGCATTACAGAGAATTGTAAATTTTTTTCAAAGCCCCAAGATCCCAGACAAAAACCGGAGTTTGGCCCAAAGAACTGTGCTACCAGCAGCGACACGAACGTACGTTTGCGGCATCTGTGAAGCCGAGCACCTGGAGGCCCCGCCCTCCCCTGGTGCACTCCAGGCTGTCCCTGTCTTCGTCGGTGAAGGGCACCAGGGTGGTGCCGTACCGGTACCCCGCAACCGTCTCCGCCTTCTCCACTTCGGTCTCCTTCTCGTCGTTGCGGTACAGGGTCGCATCGCAGCGCACGGGCACGTCGGGCCGCTGCGCTACGCACTGCTTCCACGTCTTCGGCTTGGCCTCGGAGATCTGAGCAGAGGCGGAAAGGTTAGTGACACTACAAGTCCTCAAAGAACGAGATGGAAGGAACTTTAATATGGCAGCAGATTGCCTCTCAAGAGGTTTGGCGTCGAGGACCTAATTTTCGTGTATTTTGCGACCTAAATGTGCATCGCAAATAACTGGTCTCACGAATGTGTCGCCCCACGATAACGAATATGTAGCGTATCACTCCACATTTCAAAGTATTCCTGGAAGCTACGCTTTCCGACGTTCGCGAAATACTGAGTCCGCAAAATATAAAGTCGTTTACAGCATTGTTAAATGAAGTTTAACTTTTTTGAGACAAATGTGGATATGTCTCAAAGATGGGCTTTCGAAAAAAGATATTTTTGTGAAATGACATTTGTCATTTTTGGGAATCGGCTGGGTGTCCCCTTATTAAAGGGACACTGACACCCCCAAAACTTTTGTATTTTTGCCAGGGGATTTGTTATGGTGTCAGGAGACTACTCAATCAGTGTTTTGCTACAGCATCACATATATTTTTAATAAAGTCAAAAAACGCAACTGCTCGAAAACGAAACTGAAACTGGATTGCGGAGGAAGAAGAAATATAAGGGAGGAGAGATTCGCTGAAAGTCACATGGCTGTGCAACTTTTTTTTCTTCAGTCAACGTATTTGCAGTCTTTTAGAAGCCACAAAAAATGGGTATGGTATTTCTTTTCAATTTTTAATATTGAGCGTGTGCCTTCAATGACCCACGAATACGATTATTTGGCGGTTGTGTCCAAACCATAGAAAACGGCACATGACCACGAAGAAGAGGGTGAGCGCGACTCACACCGGCCAGTTCTTGATCGGCGGTTTTGGGCGGAAAGAAAACAAATTTTGAGCCGCAAATTGTGTTTTGGGTAGTTTGGCTGTCGTATGTCACGTGCAAATAAAAACCTTGGCGAACATAATTACCCTGTCAGTGTCCCTTTAAAAGGTGTAAGGGTGACAACTTGGTGGTATTAAATTTTCTTTTAAATGAGATGCCATCGAAGAATAACCGAAGGAAGAGTCTTCGAAGAGAGAGGCAACACAGGTTTGAAGGGGCTACCACAAAATACCGCAGAAGCACCCACTTCGCTCAAGAGCCCACTATCAACATTTACCGAGCTTGGGAATTCTGCAAATTATACGTTAACCGTCCGATTTGACTGGACAAGCGCTCATGTCTCGATTGACCGTTTTCAAGGAAGGTGGGCACTCCCCGGTATTTTACGGTAGATCCGGGAAAAAGACGTCCAATTTAGAATTCGTGTCGGCGTGAGACACCTATCGAATTTCGTGGCTCGAAGGCCAAGGGCGGTGACATGCGAGCGCATACCTTGATGTAGGAGGATATAGGAATGGACAGATCCGGGCCGATCTCAAGGTTGGCGTTCCAAGGCGTCGGCCGAACCCTCTTTTTCTCGTACGTCGTCAGAGCCGGCACCGCTTGGCTGAAAAATAAAAAAAAGTTTGTGGGATAACGAAAAGGTCACCAAACAAATTGTGGCACCGTTACAACTGTCGGAAGACTTTCGGGAAAACCACCTGAACGTGTAAGCGTCGCCCTCGACGGTCTTCAAGATCTTGCTGACGTAGCGTACGGCCTTCTGCTGACTCGGCGACAACTTGGTGGTGTCGTCCTCTCCGTTTTCGATGTCGAATGGGCAGCTGAAAAACGAAAAAAAAAGAGAAATCTCGTATCGCGTAATTGTATGGATTCCGTGTTTTTGGATAAATTCGAAAAACTGAATATTTCTCGCCGGTAAAATTTTTATTAATTCGGATTTCTCCGAAAGACTCGGAATTTCGAGGTCACAATGGCAAAATAAAAAGCAAAAAAGACTATATTTTACGAATGAAGTTTGTCAGGGCACAAGGTTAGCAGTCCCGAGGAGAGGCCACACCAGTTTGTTTTTTTCCCTTTTTAGTCTAGGATTATTGACAAAGGAGAGTTTTTCATTTATCTCGTCAAAGTTCGTTCAGTCCAACGGATTAGTACAACGGGTCATTCACTGTACTTCTGGGTGGCGACAAAAGCACTGCTACGGCTTCCAGTTTAGATCACACTATATTGTGCTTTTTAGGTAGAGGGGGAACGTGTTCTTATAACAGTGAAAGGTATGAACCAGGGCTGGGCAGAGATACTCCAAAAAGTATTTGGGAATACAAATACTGAAATACATGTGTTTTAAAGGAGCTGTGCAACGATTTTAACGTTGAAAGAATTGGCATCTTCTACTTTTGACATTGTTCACCTTGTCGCAAATGACAGAAAACACACCTCCTTTCATCAAAATGTTGCGATTCCACCGCGTGATAGCGAGGCAAAAATTAGAATATTCCCCGACCTGCAGCCGCGAGCGGCGGCCATGAGAAACACGCGGCATGGCGTCAATGAGGGTCTTGTAGACAGATAGCAAGTTGTGCGAATACCTGCTCGATAAAAGGTAACTTTTCTATAAATCTTGTCGTTCCAACATAAATATAAATGCGTCAAAAACCTGGTATCATCGACAAAACTTTTATTATACGGAGTTTTAGTGGCGCCATCTATCCTAGGTCCACAAAATCGTCAGCTCTATCTGCTACCATGAACAGAAGCCGGCGGGGGAGGGGGACAGGGCCGGACGGGTATGGCCGGACCCGGATGAGACTTTCCTCCTTTCACCATATTGTTCGCGCTGCGCCCGCCAGCACGTGGTCACGCGGTCGCGAGCGGATGAGTTCTCGCTGCTCACTGATGGCTCTAGAGAGAGAACTTTACCGGAACTCCGCGCCTACCCCATCGACGTCACTGCGCACGTGACCCGGAAGACGATGTACGTGTTGAGAGGTGGCAAAAACCTGGATCTTTTTCATTTTTTTTAAAATAAAAACTAGGGCATCCAGACAAAATCTGTTTTCTGTAGTTCACCTCAGAAGTGTCAGGCATCAACTTCCACAATTATTTAAGCAAAGCCCTGAAATTGTTGCACAGCTCCTTTAAGGCCCAAAATACAGATACTGAGATACAATTGTCTTTTATGCAACGGGATATCCCCGAGACACTTCAGCAAAAATGGCGTAAAAGTATTCCGGAATACAGATACTCATAGACATTTGTTCCCGAATGGTGGTACGTGGGAAGGGTGTATTTCGTGGTGAATGCGAGTAATAATTTATGCTTGTGCTCCTTTTTTTTGTGCCATTTTATGCTGTTCCCCTTACCTCGAACTCTATTTATAATTAATGCCTCTAAAAATACATGTTGCCCCCATTGAACCACATAGTTATAGAACGGTAAAGACAGCGTGCCATGCTTGACAAAAGGCGTCTGCCCGAAATGAACCCTGTTTTGCTGCGAAGGCGCATCTCAAGCTGTCGTATTATATGCTTCTGAGTCACTTATAGTGTGGGAAGATTGGACAACAAAGCCATACTTTTTCTCCACTCAACTCCTTTACAGAGTTCTCTCGGCTAAATTGGAATAAGTGGAGGCCTTTGTGAGAGGAGCTGATTTTGTTATTCTTGAATAACCCTTTTTCAACTACAGTTTTTTTGCTTTTTTTTAAATGTCGGTGACTGAGATGGGTTGTGTTATAGGGCGGGTTCGTATTCTAAATTACGAAGAAACTTGCACCAAACAGATGTTTTTATCAATTAAACTTATTTTAAAAAGGGCAACAAATGTAACGAGATATTCAAGTCTGGCAAAGTATTGCGATACAAGCGATAAATGTATTTCACTACATGAGATACAAATACATTTTTCAAATGCATCTCGATACAGAGATACAGATACTCGAAAGTATCTCTAAGATACCACTGGGATACATTTGTATCGCGATACTGCCCAACCCTGGTATGAACCTGTAGGTGCCACAGGAGCGAGAGGGAAGCTAAAGTGTTTATGCTTCCAAACGACTACTACGTCCAGGAGCTTGGCCATTTCAAGGCAGTATCGACGATTATTGAAGCAACGCCTGTCTGCAAGGTTTGTCTTGGGGCAGTTAGTACTGCCAATCACGAGGGCACCAATGCCAGATGCAGCTGCAGAAATATATTTCGATACCCGCGAGTTTTCATAAATTTAGGGCATCTTTTCGTCCAAACATTTGTTTTTATATTGAATTAAAAAAAAAAAAACTGAAGCACAGCGAAATTAAACTTTGAATTTCAACCAATTCGAAATCTAACAAAAATAAACACCGACAAACCCCACATTTCCGGCAAGAAATAAACTCGGAAAAAAAACGAAAAAAAACCTCAGATGAGAAATAATCTTGGAAAACACGAAACCCCAGTATTATACTAGTGAATTACGAAGCATAATTATAGTTGTTGACAATAAGAGAACGAGAAGGCATCTCTTTCGAATGCCCAGCCTCCAGCAAGCACTCGTTGCCTTTCGCTGCGCCTCGGCTGCGCGGCTCCAGAAACGCCCCAGCATCATCGAAGACGGCGAGCTCGCGCCGGAGACGGGACTACCAAAACCCCTTCCTGCCGTTCCCGTCTTGTCGAAACTCGACAAGAAGTGCGGAAGCTTCAACCAAGGCACAAACTCACACGACCGTGAGCGACAGGCTGGAGTTCTTCATCCCGTCGGCGATGACGTTCTGCTGACTGTCGTCGAACGCTCCGCCGAGGTTGGACAGCAGCACGACCTTGCGCCCTGCAAACTTCTGGTTCTTCGTCTGATCCATCAGGACGTCCAACGCGACCACGACTGCGTCAACGACTTTGGAAAGCGAGGTTAAGGGACACAAGGGGTGCAGACTATTTTTACTGGTGTTGTCACTCCGCTTCGCTTGCCCTTTTAATCAACCTGTATTACTTGTTCCTACGCCAGATCCCATGAAAACTTCCAAGTAGCACAATCTGGCCACTAGATGATCGGAGTTAAGTTGGGTGGCGCGAGCTATCTTGACTTACTTAATCTTGATGCACAACAACAAATAAGTGGAACAACAGTAATGGGGTACAGATGAAGGACAACAACAAAGTGGAAAGCCACTAACACTAATAGAGTGCGGGCAAAGTTGTATATAGAAGGATACAGTCACACGTGTACTGGGTGCTCTTCACGCTGCTGAGCTTCTCGAGCAGGCCGAAACTGACCGGCTGCAGATTGGCAACAACGTCGATGTGAGTGTACTCGTTGTCGCTCGACAGGCTGTTGTTCGTCTTCTGGCTCCCGCACACAACGAGGGCTATCTCGTCCTTCGACTCCGAGAAAATCTGAAATTGGAATGGTACGTGAATGACAAGTGGCTGATGCAGAGCCTATGGCGGGTGTTGTGTGGTATAATTTTCTGATTAGGTAGGGGTGAACTGATGTTATAAGAAACACTGGCTATAGTCCGTGATAGGTTAAGAGTAAAGTGGAAGCTCCTCCCACCTCTTTCCACCAGAGCGAATGCTGGAGAGGAGGCCACCTCCTCTCCAACATTCGGCTCTCATGACAGGTTAAGACTGATAAAGGGTGGAGCCATAAGCATCCATCCAGTCATCCATTGTTTCTAGAGTTACTGTGCATGACTAGACCCACAAGGAACGTCCAACCATAAACTGCACTCAACCAATCAAATCTCGTATTCGTAATTATGCAATGTCAGTTGGGTCAGTGTTACCAAAACGATGTTTTTCTTTGCTTAATCGTCCTTCACTGGAAACGAGCTTCTGAATTTTAGGTAAGGCCGTCAGCACCAGCAAAACGCATCCTTCACTAGCATTAAAACTTATCCAGTGGCCACAGTTCGAAGCTCACTGAAGCTGTGTCGGTTTCCAGTGTAAACAGTGGACGCGAATAATCACCCTGCGCTGGATCATCAGTTCGGCACATGTTTTAGCTTCTTCGAGGTCGCTCGGCTTGCCGGGTGCTCCCTGGTTCATGTGAGGTCCAACATCGAGGATGATCACTACTGCCTCCTGAAAGAAAACATAAAAATACCGATGCAAACAACGTAAACAACGAGAACGCGACAGATTACCGGCAAGCGATTGTACTTTTATTTCTATTCAATATTACGTCTAAATTATAATGGGGTATGTTAATGAGTTTTCAATTCGGAGATTTAGAGCGATTTCATGTTGTCTCTGCCAGCACAATTATATAAAAAACCAACTTTTGCGCGGAGAAAATTCGGTGCAATACCTTATTTGCCGCCATTGCTGCTGATTTCTTCTGTGCTGCCCTCTGCCAATATGCGCTTCAAACTGTTCCACGTTTTGTTTTGCTAGCAAAAAGTAATTTATAATTAAGAAACAAACTTTATTATTTATTTCAACATTTTAAATTGTGTAGCGCTTTTTTGTTTGCCTGTTAGGACGTCATGTCAATTATAAGTCAGTGTAGGTGTGGTTGACTCTTTTAACTCTCGTAACCTGTCTGACCGCGTTTGACCTGCGATGTTCGTGTCGTAACCGTGGAATAAATGGACGCTAAATGATGTCAAACGTAATCACGACGACATACGATGTACTTACCGAGCGCACGTTATTGGCGTGCAGTTTTGCAGACCTAACGACAGATGGCAGGTACGTTGTTATCGTATTCGGCGGCGTTGGGCAAAGTCTGGGAAATGTGATTCACTTGGGAGGCGTTTTCTGTTTTGGCCAGGCCGGTTTGTCAGTGCGTGCCAGTCGCCTCAATCCTGTCGACGTAGTCACTGCCACTTCGATCAGTCCCAGAGGTTTTACTCAAGTGATCAGAAGGTATGCCTGCACACCTCCTTCGTGCACATCGTAGTTTATCGAACGTTCCATTCCTAAGAAATTTGCTCGATGGCAATCTTCACATATCGTTTCTTTGTCTCTCTTTAAAGTACTCTCGATCGTTTGCAATGTTCGTACGTCCCAGATTGAAGACATTCCATCAGTGGAACCACATTTCGAGTACCGCTCTTTTCCGTTCCTTTGTTTCCTTAAACCGGCGTGTCGGCGTTTTGCAAAATATTTGACGGGCAAATTTCGTCTGCTACGCACGCAAGCGCTTGCTCCCATTGCATGCATCGATGGCTCCCATGATATCGTATGCTTTTTGACGGAAGTTGTGGGGCTGAGTTTCCGTTGGTTGTCCCAGTTGAATAAGCAGTTTGCCGTTTGCATTGCGCTTTGGAAAAGCGTGCAATGCCCGGGTTTACCAAAGGACCTCGTTGCTTAATGTTAAAGAGACATACGCGAATAGAAAACAGATGGTGTTCCACATCTGTTCACCCAAACACCAGGGCCATTATCTGTTTAAACGAGCTAGTCAAGCCGCGATAAAAAAAATGCCAGGATAAAAATAGAGTTTGTATCCCTTCACGTTAAGTTCGAGAACACAGCAAAGTTCTTCCGTCGTGTTTGCAGTTCATCGAAGCAATTGGAATTACCCCTTTTGCGGTGGACGTTTCACAGCTGCATTACTCCGCCTGGGCTTCCTGTCAACACGCCCTTAACTACATGCATGCTGTCAAGGTGCCAAGTTTGCACTCGCTATCTGCAACATGTTGCTCGGGGAGGTTTTTAAGGGGACGTGTGCAAAGTCGGCCCTTGAGTGAAGCGAATTCCAGCTGCTGCTTCTATCCAAGATACCGGGCAGCCACCTCAGAAGGGGAGATACTGAGGGAGGTGTTGTCTGGGCTGTTTGGAGATTATTAAAGAAAGAAAAAGATCACTTGTAGAAGTTGTTTGTCCGCTAGTTGAGGCTTTGTGAACTTTAGAAATAGTTGGTGGATGTTATTTCCTGCAGCTTGCACTTTCAGCTAGCATTTCAGCAAAGTACCATATTTTCTGGACTATATGTAGTCTGCACCCCAGCCCGCAATGTCACTTTGCCTTTAAAAAAAAAATTTCCTTAGGATGGTCCACTTGGCGCGTAACCTGCTCCTGGGCCTGTCTGCACTCGGTGTATAATTCACAAGTAAAATTTTCATGCACAGTGCTTCGTGCAAAATGCATTTTCTATTAGCGCACAAAAGGGCTAGTACCATACAGAAATCACGATTAACGTAACCTGCCATTTACAGAATCATTGATGTTGTATCAATGATCTTGAGAAACAGTTAAGTCCTTGCATAGTCCACGCCTGTAGATAGTCTGGACTGTGCAAAATTTATTATTTTAAACGTATACGGTTCATATACAGTAGCTAGGCACAGGCACGTATCCAGGCCCCCCCCCCCCCCATCAAAATCCTGGCGACATGCCTGGCTAGGCATGCACACATGGCAAATGCATGGACCGGTTTAAAGTAATGAAGTAATTTATGTGGAAAGCTTCAAATCAATGTTTAATTTTTCCACAAAAAAATTACACACTAACATGTAAATTTCTTCGATTCGCTTAGGGAAATAACCGCAAACTGAGCCGAGTAACTGCGATAAACCTGTATTGCCTGCCAGCAGAACAATGGGTAAAAGTCTACACATATCCACACATTTTGATGGGGAAGTGACCCTGCAAAATGTAATAAAAGCTGATTCTCCATATCTGAAGAATCAGTAGGGATTCTAGATAAGCCCCTGTGGCCTCGTATGTCTTTAACCACAGCTTTTTCAGTTTTATCTGGGTATCTGATATTAGCCTCTTCTGTCTGCTAGAACAATTGGGAGAACACTACAACTGTCTGCTTACTTTGAAGGCCGGGCATTGTCAAAATGTAATAAAAGCCGACTCTCCATTTTTTTTTTTTACCTTACATTTTTGTGGCTTTGCAACCTGCTAATCTGTTCTCTGGACAGGAGGCTTCCAAAGAGAATTTGTAGCAGCAGTTTCGTTTTGCTTCGTTTTTAGTTTCCATTTTATGTAAAAAGTAATGCTACTGATTCTTTCTTGTGTTCTTTTTTATTTCGTTTTGTCTGTGCAATGTCATATGTTTACTGAAAATGAAACGCATGCTTTATTCTTGCATCTGTCAAGTATTAAATGAAACAATCTTCACGCAGTGGACAGCGATGGCACCAACATAAAAGTAACCCAAAGTTGCAGAATCATTGTAAATACTGGGGCTGTGAAATTGATAAATTAATCAATTAATTGATTAGTGCATTAATTTACAGCGAAACTCTTAACCGATGAATCGGTCACAAGTTGTCCCCGACTACCTGTACCCAAAGAATGCAAATGAACTTCTCTAAAAGCTGTACTAAGCAGCTGCCTGGCTTCCTGCTGGAGAATGTTATTGGTGCCGTGTTCCATTTTTCATGTTGCTGCTGTCAACGGTCATGGAGATGATAAATCAACAAAACCCCGCAACGCTTTTTTTTTTAGTTTGCTATCTCATGTTTGAGTTAAATATTTTTCATTATAAAAGTCATATCTCACACATTTTCAGTTACTTAAATAGTACTTAGTAGCTGACAACTTGACGTCAGTAAAAAGTGTATTCATTTCCTCTTAGGCCCTGTTGTCCTCACTTCTACCAGCGGCACTTAGCCTTTGCTATTTTTTGTCCAGTAAACCAATAAGTGAAATGAAATCGCTTTGTTAACACATACTGTGCCTGCATTGCTAAAGCATTACGATTCCCAGAAATTATGTTCTCTAAACTATTCTTGAGTTCAGAATTCATTAACAATTCTACCAGCATCTACGTTAAACCAATTAAGAAACTAAAAGTTATCAATTAGTCACTTCAAATTCTCAATCGGCTCAGAGCTTTAGTGCAAATGACACAATTGAAAATCGGTCACAAGCTGAGCCAAGGGAAATTATCTGACATCTTTTCCAGTAACATTTAACTGCATACTGTTAACTTCATTGTCACGTGTGTGTGGACGAGTGATTGGACCGGCACTTTTGGTACGGGACTTGCACCATGACCTCTGTTCCCCTTGACTCATTTCCTCAGTCAATAAAGTTTTTTCTCTCTTGTTTTTAACAATTTTGTGGCTTTCAGCAAACCAAGCAACAATGGCCCCCTCCCAGATACCGGATGAGCTCTCAAGAATATTCAGGTATTTCCATCAACAGACTTGGCATTGGTTTTTGCACATAGTTTTACACTGCGCCGTCACAAGACTCATTCTGAGCTAGGAGTGCAATTCTGTAACAAACTTCTATTTAAAAAAAAAAAAAAAAACTTTTGTTGCGAGACATATTTTGAGTTTTAATTTCGAAACATTCTTTTATTTGGGCACGTCAACCTGAAGTAGAAGCATGTTTTGGAATTATATTTCTAAGCACACTAAACCAAGAATATTTTAAAGTCTTGTTCGCATGCATGTCACAAAATATACTTGAATACCCCCCCCCCCCCTAAAAAACAAACAAAAAAACTACAATTATTGTAATATTTATATACTGAGGCTTATTTTGAGTGAAGAGCTATTCCAAAATGTTAAGTATTGCATATTGTAGTTCAAATGTGTTGCATTGTAGTTCAAAACGTAGTGGACATTATAGTATATTGTAGTTCAAATGTAATCGTTAAGATTGCACAATTTATGAAAAATGGAGAGTATAGGCTTGTGTTCAATGTTTTACGAAGTGCGTGTCCTGCGTTTTGCAGCGTGGTTGACAAGAACCAGGGCAAGATGATTGAGGTCCTCCGCGAAGCGGTCGCCATTAAGAGCGTTTCTGGATGGCCGGAGGTCCGGGGAGAGGTGGTACGGATGATCCAGTGGATGAAGGAGGTAAGTTGGACCAAGGTCCTCATCTCGCCTCATGAAGTGACATCTTTGTTGAACCGAAATGGCTCAAGAACACTCTGCCAAGAATCCGAAATTCTCGGAAAATGGGTCAATAGCTGCCGACGTGGCCGTTCTCTTCCGATCTGGGAAATGGTGGAACCACTTTGTTCTCAATAATTAGAAATGGGTAGGAACCCCTCAAATGGTTGCAATTGACCCCTCAGCCTGTCCGAGTTCAACCCCAATCGGTCCCCATTTGTATTCTCAGTTGCAATTAGTTGCTTCCCAGCTGGAATTCCAACTGGTCAAAGTTAGACGCTTTCACTTGGATAGCATACATATCGAATGATTGTACGTTTATATTGAATTTAACAGCACGAGGCATGTGCAGGAAAAGTCTACTTCTAAGTTTAGATTTGCCCAACCCCTATTTTTACTTTCTGTGCCCTCGACGATTGTGGCAGACAAAAAAGTGGCACGAGCAACTGGTGACAAGTTCCTAGTCTACACACAACATCCTTGGTGTTCCCCTTACCCGTTGCGAGATAAGAGATGCCCACAATTTTGTGACATGATATTTGACACGGGCATTGTTTGGTGGCCCCTCTGTAGAAGCTGGAAAAGGAGGGAGCCACCTGCGAGCTGAAGGACCTGGGGATGCAGACGTTGCACGACGGGACCACCCTCCCGCTGCCGCCCGTCCTGATTGGCCGGCTCGGCAGCGACCCCAAGAAGAAGACGATATGCGTCTACGGCCACCTCGACGTCCAGCCGGCGCTGAAGGTATGTTATAGAAGCAACACAAGTAAATATTGGACCCTTATTTTATTGATATAAATAGTTTGTAGTGCATAGATAAAAAAATATGAGCCATTCCACTCTGTGAAGGGAGATGACCAGTGAAGCTGTTTAGCACACGACACAGACGTGACACAGAATTTTGAACAAAGGTACGAACACGTTTATTGTCTTGATCGACGGTCATTGTGACGAAAGGTACGAACAGATTTATTTTCTTGATCGGCGATCATTGCGACAAAAGGTACGCACACACATGTCGAGGACTATTGCCGCCCCGAGGAGCTGGAGGAAACTAGACGCGCAACAGGACTGCCACCCGGCGGAAGGAAAGGAAACTAGGCATGCATGCGGGCTTGGAACGACGACAAAGAAAGGGCGGTGAGAGCCCCCGAGTTTTTATTGACGCGCACAAAAAATCCACAAAAACCTAACCATAAACAGCTTTGCTGTAAAAAAATTCTTGCTTAGTTTCGTTGTGCTGAGATTCATCACAAACGAATGGAACTTGGACACTAGCGTGGATGCTTTCGGACCATAGCAGTTGTGACTGTACATAGCCTTCACTTCATAGAAGCAATTTATACACTTGGGAAGAGGAAAAATATTGTGTTGGTCGTTACACTGCCAGACGTGTTTTGCTTTATGTGCGAGCGAAGCTGAAGCTATAAACACAAGCATGTTGCCTTGAACAGTGATTGCACTGCACGAGCTTGCATGCTTGGCGGAGATGCTGAAAGCCTGAAGCTTGCTGTTGTAACTTCTGCTACGATCACATTAAAGTGAAATGTACCATAGAGAAAAAAAGATTGGTCTGGTAAGACAGAACACTGGAGAGAGATCTTTATTGCCTCCATTTCTTTATTTTTATGAATAACAGTAGCAGCATTTACAGAATTGACTTTCAGCTGAATGCAAAATGCTATGGCCGTGTCAATAGATTGCTCATGAGATAACTTCACATTCTGAAAGCATGTTTATTTGTCTGTTTTTTTGTATTTGCCTTTTTCTTCCTTAAAGGGTGCTCCTCACAAAATGCTCCACCATTTGATCTCGGCTGTGCACAGTTTTTGCCCGTGATGTTTTCAGCTGCTTTTGTCCAACAAGAGAGCTGCGCAGCTTAAGGGGAGGTGCATTCTACGAGGACAACTGCTAATACCTGCAAGGGTCCTCGAGCAAAGTCAAAATGTTACTGATGTTTAAAAGAAACATTTAAAATCATCTCCCTGGTTTTCTACATGTTCCAGACTCGTGTGAGAGCACAAACTGTTATTCTCTTAGGTACAGTTCGACCTCATGTTCTAGACTGCTAGATGATAGTCGCCTAAACTCAATTGTACAAGGGCTAAAAGCAAGGCGATAAGCATGTGGCCATACACTTTGTTTTCTCTTCAGAACCTGTAACCCTTTGGTTACTTGTTGGCTTTGTTGATGCAACTAGTTTTGCCATGAGCATCTGTCATTTCGTGCCACTTTTCACCTTAAACATTCCCGCTTGTACGTAACCGCACCGGCTGTGGCTCACATATGTGAGCCGCAGTTTCGTGTAACCAAACAAGCGTTGGCATCTTGGAAGTTTCTTCGACTCGAAGGCGCGCACGTTACGCGGCAGGATGACGGCTGGGATACGGAGCCCTTCGAACTGGTGGAGAAGGACAAGAAGCTTTACGGCCGAGGTTCTTCGGACGACAAGGGCCCAGTGCTTGGCTGGCTCCACGCCATCCAGTCTTACAAGGAGGCCAAGGTGGAGCTCCCGGTTAACCTCAAGGTACGTCATTGGTTACGTTGAAGACAACATTACTATAGTTGGTGACAGGTAAGAGTTCAGGGAAGCTCCTCCCACCCATTTCCACTTTAGCAGAGCGAACGCTGGAAGGAGGCAACCTCTCCAGCGTTCACTCTGCTAAAGTGGAGAGAGGTGGAGGAGCTTCCCTAACTTTGTACCTGTCGCCGACTACAGGCAGGCAAGCTGGTTGTTGATAGGCGTACTAAAACCCAAAATGGAGGCAAAAGAGGAGGACAAGCACAGTATCTCGTACACGGCTACTAAGTTTTGCGGTTCTTGTCCTAAAGGATTTTGTCGGAGGTGAAAAGATTACCTGGGAACGGAGATCGACTGATTCAACTCTAGCAGACGATGTGGACCGTGTGCAAATTGGTGAGAGGGTGCTAGGGTGGAGATGAGGGGGAAGTGTGGTGAATAAAATTTTGTAGCTGTGTTCGAGATGTTGTGTTTGTCTTCCTTTTTGCCTCCCCCTCGGCTTTAGTATTTGCACATAGTTGCGTTGAAGGGCAGCTTGTGTGTATTTGTTCCGTAACTTGTCTTGTCACCACTTGGTTGGTGCCAGGGGCACCGACCGAGTGGTGCCCCTGGCACCAAAACTAACCTCAAAGATTTTCTGGCCCGTCGACGAACATTTAAGAGACGTTCAAGTCCAGACTAGAACCAGATTGCCGAGCTTTGCCGTGTCCTTTCTGCACCGTTTCAGTTTGTCTTTGAGGGCATGGAGGAATCCGGTTCAGTTGGCCTGGACGAGCTCTTGTTCAGCATGAAGGGCGGAGAGTTCTTCAAGGACGTCGACTACGTCTGCATCTCCGACAACTACTGGCTGGGCAAAGACAAGCCATGCCTCACCTACGGACTCAGGTGGGGATTGTCCCGCCTGTCAAACAGGTTTACATGCCATACGGACGAAAGAGCAAGACAAAGAGGTTAACCCGAGGAATTGTCCCGAGTTGGCTACTCTGCGCCGGGGGAGGGGTACAGGGAGATTGAACGAGAGCTCTAAAGAGGAGAGGAAGGAGAAGATAAAGTGCGTAAAAGTAGTAAGTTCTGGACACTATGAACACGGCACTGTTCACAAACGCAAAAGTTCATCGTCAACAGGCAGACGTCCTTGTGTGTGGGTACGGGCAAGAAATCTGCCTGTTGCACAATATGCTCCATAATGACTTGTGCCTTTCTAATGGGAACAGGCATTGAACCAGTTACGTGTCAATCTGTAGGTATGCCGAAGAGTCAGAAGTGACACACTGCGTTTCACATCGCACCGAACCGCGGCGAACGCTACGAGCCGATCTTGGCCAATCTAGTGCTGCGAACGTATTGCGTGAACGTCGCACGCGCATCACTGTGCCCCTCCTGTAGGTCACTTGGACACCCTCGTGGCATCCAATCGGCTTTTATGGCTCACAGCATCCACTGCGGTTCCTTGTAAGGCGAAGCAAAGTATGGGAACTTGGCTCCTTGAAGAGGCTTAGCGAAGCTCCGGCTCTTTGACAACTTTGCGATTCGTCAGCATGAGGCTCGTTGTCTAGAGGGGTTATCACATCTATTGATGAGGCGCTGAGGGTGTGATCAACAGACCCGTTTTGTGTAATGCAAACGGTCATAGTTAGCAGTTCTCAGCTGGCGTTTTAGCAACGTCTTTACAAGGTGTCTCTGTCTCTTCAACAGGGGCCTGTGCTACTTCGGCGTGGAGATCGAATGCGCCAGCAAGGATCTCCATTCCGGCGTCTTCGGCGGCTCAGTGTAAGTCGTGTTTCGCTGCAGGTCCCGTCTCGAAGACACTTAAGAACTGTCACGTTCTGTGTTCCTGCATGGTGCTATATTAGTCTCCGACGGGACAAGAACAGCGGGACGGATCTTTTGAAGCCTTGGCGCTTGCTGTCTTTCGTTGTGCTTTCGCTGCTCGGGCACACTCGAGCCTCACAAGATGTCGAAGCGTTATCGAAGATGGGAAGCTTGCACTGGAGATGGGAGAGCTGAAAGACCTCCCTGTGGTCCAATTTTGGCCACTGTGAGAGCGAGATCTAACTTGCCAGCGGGGATGGTGTTCGTAGACGGTTCGTCTGCTACAAAACGTCGGTCGCAGACGGAAATAAAATGAGGAAACACCGTACGTAGTCCGCTAACAGATTGATAAAAAAAAGGTGATCGTCTGCTACGAACCGAGTGCCACGGCGAAGTGGTGTCGGCCACAGGCTGAAATTGTGATCGTCCACTACGTTGAGTTGCGAGCCTTTGACAACCCGCGCTTTGTTTGCGAAGCCTGAAGTTGTTTTGCTGCCGTACAAAAGCCGACATCGACCGGTGGAGAGAGTACTAAGAACAAGCACATCAGAGTTTGCAAGATTTTTCTCGCTCTTCGTGCATAGGCGAGACATTCTCACCAAATGTTTACCCAATTGCAGACTCGCGAATAAGTAAAGAATGGTCTCGTTGATTGATTACACGCGAGCTGTGGTGCCACGTCCAGTCAGCAGCCGAGCACGATCGAGCTCTCGCCTTGGCCAAGATCGGACCCCTGCCATTCTAATCCTGTCCCATGGCTGTAGTTTGTCTTGTGCATCCTTGCCACTTTTGTGGCACCAACTCAGACCTTGATGCCCGCTGGGGTAGGTGGCTCTATTTTTCTATGTCGGTGTTGCAGACACGAATGCATGGCCGACCTGGTTTACATTATGGGTCAACTGGCCGACAAGAGTGGGAAGATTCTCATTCCCGGAATCATGGACGACGTTGCACCCGTCACGGACAAGGAACGTCAGCTGTACAAGGAGATTGACTTCGATATGGTCAGTCGGCGGCAGTGATCGTTTCTGGAAGTGTCATTTCCGAGTTTTCTCTGGGGACATAGAGGCGATTTATTAAGTTTAATTTTATGTTTGTTATACCGTACGTGCATGTTGCTATACCACTGGTGGTTAGCTTTTCAGTGTAGTGTATCGCAGAACATTTTCAGCGTCTTATTCGGCCTCCAATGAAAATATGCGGATCAATGAATTAACTGTACTGATCGAATGGAATAAATGGGACAAAGCTGCCGAGAAACAGTCTCTGGCGGCGTCAGGATTTTTTCTTTATGGGGAAATGGTAGAAATGCGTGGCAATTGGCATCTTCAATAGTAATTTTTATACTCTGGCAAACAATTGTCCGAAGGAACTGTGCTAATTAGACACTGTGATTCTGCGAGCAATTGTTTTGCTTCCATGCCTCGTGAGATTCACGATTCAGTAGTTGGCAGTGATAGAAAGATGTTGTAATACGAGAATTTTGTAGCAGATAAATTTTGTAGCAGATAAAACATTATACAGGGTGTTCAGTGAAATGCAGAACAAATCGTTCCTGCCAAAACTATGTCTCGCACAGAAAGAGAGCTTGCGACGTTCTGGTCCTGGGCCAGGGGCCCATTCAGGAAAATTTTTGAAATCTGATATAATTAAGTTAATTATTTTCGCGTATTTAATTTTTCTAATATTGAGTTTAAGGGCATGGTTTCACTCAGAAACTTGCTGGGCATCATCGAAAACCCCTTATGTCAACCTTATTTAGGCAGGTATAAAGCACGGCCGGCATTTTATGACGTTTGGAAGAACCCTCCTTTTTCTATGCGTTCTCCGATTTCGTTCCCTTATCCAAGCGCATCTCTGAGGCCGCAGTCCTGCCTTCCCGCGGCCGAAGTTTGTAGCCAGTAGAAAAAAGCTCAATCTTGCAATGAGATGCTCATTCAACAGCGAAATGTTACCTTGCCAACCGCCCGTGCCGCGCGCGCAACGCTTCCTCCCTTTTTAAGAGAGGGAGGCAGGCGTGGTCGAGGGAGCCAAAGCAACTGCCGAAGCTCCGCGCTTCGGCCACAGGAGGGCAGGACTGCGGCCACCAAGATGCGCTTGGATAAAAAACAAAACCAGAAAACGCGGAAAAAACTTTTTTTTTCGAACGTCTTAGAAGGCTAGTCGTGCTTTATAGCTGTCTAAATAAGTTTGACATAAGGTTTTTCGATGATGCCCAGCAAGCTTATACACCGACACGCGGGCTTGACGTCCACGGAGCCGCTGGCGGCGCTGCGATCGCGCGGAGCCGGGGTGTGTGGCAGGGTGTGGGCAAAAGGGCGTACGTTCCGCATGGGCGTCATAGCAGTTCAGCATGCCGCGAAGCTGTGTTGCTGTTAATTGCACCGAAATGTACAAGAAAAGTAGCGGAGTGAGTTTCCACAAGTTCCCGGCAGACTCTGAAAGGCATAAAAGGTGGATAATATCTGTGGATCGAAAAGAATCGTCGCCTCGCACGAACAACCGTTTGTGCGGCAAACACTTTCTTGAAGGCAAGTGCGGCTTCCATTTCATTCTCAGGCCCGAGGCTTGCTTATGTGCAGGGAAAGCGTTGCCTGATCAAGACCACCGGGATTTTGTTCCCATGTGTGTTCGCTGCACAAAGCATCGACCAAGCGCTCGTCGGAGGCTCGCTACGCCGCGTGCTACCCAGCAGAAGAGGATTGGCGACAGAACGGCAGTGTTATAGAGCGTTACCGGAGAAGTAACGAAGTGCGTTACTCGCTACTTGCAAATAAAGTAACGCGTACACCGAGCTACGTTGCCTAAAAATATAAGGAACCCGTTACAGCTACCGATAAAAAGTAACGCACGTTACTTTTGCGTTACTTTTTTTAATTAAGATTTAGCACATTTTACGGTTTTGACGATACATGTCATATATCAAGAAACATTATGTTCGTGCAGAAACTGAACATAATTACTTTATCACGTTCTACGGTTTCACCTAAATACTCACGAGAATAAACGCTCAAGGAAAACCTGGCTTGACGCCTAAAACACAGAAAAAATTGAAGTGTAATTTTTTTAAGACTTGGGAAGGAGTAACGAGTAACGTAACTACGTTATTGAGTAGTAACGTAAGTACGTTACCCGTTACTGTGTCGAAAACGTAACGAGTAGGTTACTACGCTGTTGACAAAAGTAACGCGTTACCGGCAACGCCGCTTACTTGTAACGTGTTACCGCCAAGACTGCAGAAAGGACAAAGCGTTACTGCTTGTCATGCCTTGTAGTCATGAGGGTAGGAAAAATATCATACCTTGACTTGAAGACGCTGTGTGTATTTAATCAATTAATGAATACACACACTTCCGCAGACCCACAGACTGCTGATCCGCCGGCAGTGCGCGAAACCGACTTCGAAGTAATCGTAGGCCTCGAGAGACTTGTACGCCTGCACCGTGTCGGCCGTGAACTGGCTTGGCGAGAAAACTAAATAAACGACGACATGAGCCGTCGACCTCGGTGGCAGCAACTTTACGTCGGAAGTCCAGCAGGCCTTGTTTACGGCATACGGATCGTCGAAGGCAACGCCGTCACCTGCACAGTTTGTTTCCGATACCGCTGCCGTTCAGGCTCGGGCAGCGAGCTCAAATAGTCGGGCATAGGATATGACATACGTTCTCAGGAAATACTGACGCACAAATAAAGATACAAGCGTCCCACAACGACAACAACGCGCCGCACGCCATAGAACGCTATGCGCAAAAACGCGGAGAACAGGGCTGCTCTTGCCCACATAGCTACCGCGCATGCGCGGCCTTGCGGCGTGTTGGTAAACAGAGTCGCTCCGCTGTGTCCGGTCTATAAGTGAAACCATGCCCTTAAACTCAATATTAGGAAAATTAACTATGTGAAAATAATTAACTTAATTATCCCAAACTTTAATCATTTTCCTAAATGGGCCCCTGGCCCAGGGCCAGAACGTCGCAAGACTTTTTTTTGTGCGATGCATTGTTTTAGCAGGAACGATTTGTTCCGCGTTTCACTGAACTCCCGTATATTGGAGTAGGCCATAGAGACAGATTGGTTATGATTATGAATGACAAAACTCTGTTGCTCTATTGCCTTGCTCTAGCTGTTTGGATTGCAGTTTTGCTTCTGCCATCATTACACTAAACAGACTCCTGACTATTTCTTTTTCATGTGCTATTTTAACATGAGACTCTGTATATTTTGACTGTGCATCTGTTCAGTTCATTTCTTAATTCTGCTCAATAATGTCCGATGTGCTGGTCACCGTTCTGCTTGCAGAAAGAGTATTGCAGTGATATTGGTGCAACTTGTCTGCTCCACGAGACCAAGGAGGACATCTTGATGCACCGCTGGAGGTTCCCTTCCTTGTCTCTTCACGGTGAGACTGCGTCCATCTTTATGCATCCATGGTGACCAACAGTGTCTCGTAGCAAATACGCACCCAAGTTTTATATGCGGCACATTTTCTTGTCTGCTTATCAGAAAAGAACAGCTTCAGTTGTTTTTACCGTGCACATGCTTTTTGCCTGTCCAATCGTTTCAAGAGCGTTGATAGATGCCGTGGAAAGGGCACTTGTCCACGTTCTTTGAACATTCGTGAAAAGGGCACCTGTTCACGTTCTGGGTACCGTGGGACCAGGATTGGATGCGCGAGAAGCACTTTGGTACAGGGGAGTGCACGGTGACTTGTGGATGGAATTATTTGTAGGCATGTGTGAATGGTGGACTTCAAATAAGTGAACAGAGGTTTTGGCCGCATATTGTCACGAATGACAGGCAGAGAGACGGTTAATAGAGTATAAAACTAAGCGTTTAATATGGGTGAAATGTCGCATTCTGGTAAATTCGAGAACCCTGTTGCTTGTTCGAAGTCCGAATGTTCTACGCGCCCAAAACAAAAGTGGGTACAGGTGTCGTGGGCGTCGAAGGCGGCGTGGCAGCTGGATCGAGTGCCGGCAAAAGACTGGCTCCGGCTCTCCACGCGGAACCCCTTATGTACGCGCGTCGGTTCCTGGAACAGTCGGCGTAGAAAGTTCGGCGCGTAGAACATTCGGACTTCGAACAAGCAACAGGGTTCTCAAATTTACCAGAATGCGACATTTACAGAAATAATAAAAATGTATGTCCGCTCCCAGGGATCGAACCTCTGTCCTCTTCGTGGGCGCCAAGCACGATAGCCGTTTGGCCACTGACGCACTTGCCCGAGGACGCGCGTGGCAATATTTTCTAATTGAATATTAAATAGTTACTCTAAGCCTTTCACTACTGATGCTTAAACGAAAACCCAGCTGAACTTGTGAAGGCTGTTGCCAAGCTTTTCACTTTTTCTTTTGTTAGATACAGTGAATTTTAATCTAACTTACGGATTGTGGCCTCCGGAAAGTTCTAGTGCCTACATTGGGATGGCAAATAAACTATGCATTTGATATAAAGTTAATCCTATAGAGGTGCCCAGCTATACCTAATCAAGAGGATGTATAAACATTTTTGCTATATGCAATTATCCTTTCTTCAATCGCGTATGATTAGCACAGGTTGTCGGGGCATCCCTGCTAAACATATACTCGTGTGTGCCAGTTTAATTTTTAAAACTTTGCTGCAATGTAGATATTAATATTCACAAAGTTTCCGTTTCTTCTTGAACACATCAAGCGTGTGCATGCTCTCTCTCTGCTTTGGAAATGAGCTTTCCTCCTAAGCACGTGGCTTCATTATTCAAATTTTTCTAAGTGTTGATCGCGATGGGTTATCCCCGTTGAGTGTGCTTCTTACTTAGCACTAGTGCACTGCGGAGAAACCACACCCACTGAAATGGGCATTGCGGTTATTCCCTCATTGCACTGCACCGGTGCTCGGTAAGAAGCATGCTCAACGGGGCTAACCTGCCTCGATCAACACTTTGAGAAAATATGAATATCACAGTCCATCTCCAAGCGAATATCGAACAGCGCAATTTTTCGAAACTACTAAATATTCGCAGAACACTAATCTATTTGCGATGTTCCACCATGAATCGGAGAGCGGCGTCCAGCTGTCCGGGTGACGCCAACTACGTTCTGATGTTCCTCACGTACAAGTGACGACCTGTACATTGTGTCGACAATCTACCTAGTGCAGGGCGGGCTCAATTGTCAGCAAATGTGATTTCCTGAAATTTAGATATGAGGTCCGGAAGATCGGGCGATGTCGTTTTTCTCCGTCGCGGACTGTTTTAACGTTTGGAAGCAAAAGCTCTTTCGATTTCAGGTAAAGAGCTAGCAGCAACGATTCTAAACACCAAGGTGGCTCAAGTATGGTTACTCTGGAGCGTAGCTTACTCATTGGCTCCGACTACTGATTACCCCGAAAAGTAACCCCGAAGCCGGTTTCACCAAAATCGGGGAGAAAACTGAAAAACCACGAATAGCAGTTTAGACCTTTAACGAGAAAACTTGAGCTTCGTGGGAAGAAATCTTTGTTTGCAGCTTTATTTTTTGTTGATCCGGAATACAGTCCCTTTGTACCGAACTGTCTGTGGATGGTTTTTCTCTTCGGGAACCTCGCTCCTCGTCCTATTTCCTTCTCGTGGCGGTACCGGTATGTTTTCCAAGTATTCAGGCCGTGCGCATGTTCCCTAGACATTGGGGAACCCATGCCCTTGTACTGTTTTCTTCAACGTAAGCCCCTATAAACGACAGATTTTTTGTTTTTGTTGGACACAATAAAAATGACAACCTAAAAACACCAAATATGTAATTAAAAAAAAAAAAACGATAAACATTTTTGAATAGGGAGAAAATGAACTCCCGAAAGTATGCGACCCTACTTAATAACATTAGCTTGTGCTCCGTGCATCGTTTGACAGTCTGCACCTCCTTTCTCGCAGGTGTGGAAGGCGCATTTTACGGATCCGGGGAGAAGACGGTGATCCCACGGAAAGTGACAGGCAAGTTCTCGATTCGCATAGTGCCGGACCAGGAGCCCCACAAGGTGGAGAAGGTGGTCAAAGACTATGTGGACATACTATGGAAGCAACGCAACAGCCCCAACACCATGAGGCGAGTGGCCACTGCTTGAACACAGTTCCCCCCACGCCCCGCTAAAAAAAGAAATTATGTTGTGTGCATGTATAGACGGCGGCAAGTGTGTGGTAGTACCACTAGCCCGGAATCTTCGTCGTGCGTTGCGCAGTAGTGGTAAACGACTGCTCGTCCAGATTGAAACGGGCGGGATCCCCGGGTTCTGCAGCGCGAGCTCTCGCTCCACATGCTCAGCCGCAATCCCCCTTCCCCAAAATGCAGATTCGGTAGAAGTTGTAGGAAGAATCATAAAAATGGGTTTTTACCTTTACCCTTTTTTAATGCAGAATGCGTTTCGGTAGTTGAACTCGTGTGGCCGTACCGTATTGATGGAAGCGACGCAGAAGTGGCGGTACTGGCTAAATTTAGCGAGCTACCACCCTGCCAGAAGTGGGTCATGTGGTCATGTGCCACTACTGGTCACGTGGTCATGTGACCAAGCGAGGTTCAAGTCACGTGACTCACAGTGCAAAGTCATGGTGTCACCAATGTTACTGGATCTATAGTCACTGTCAAGATCAGAATGGCAGGGAGGTCTTTTTCAGTTGTCCCACCTCCAGCACGAGGTTCCTACTTTCAGTAGCGCTTTGGCATCTCACGGGCTTCGAGCGTGCAGGCGCAGCTAAAGTGTGTCGGGAGGAAAGACACGCCTGGCCGTTTTCATCCTCTCGCTGACTTTAACAACGTTGGCGGTCGTGTCACAACGTAACGCGCCATCAGGCCGCATGCTGTCGTGCGACGTCGCACGGCACCACACTGACGCCGTGACACGACGCTGTCACGCTTCCCAGATTCGTGCGTCTATATCGCCGACGCATTTCGCACGTGGGATGCTCGGGCAATTGATCAAAGGAGCGCCCCAGTTTTTATCTCAACTTCGTCGTATGCAATGTGACGAGCGAAAGAATTTGACGGACGTGTCGACTTCGAGCGTTTAGCGCTTCACGAGGCTTGGTGACTCTAGCTTTGTGCTGGTATTGTTTCGTAATTCCACGTACTTAGCCTACTCTCTTTCTCGACCGACGGCGCTCGCAGGTGTTACATGGCAAGCGGAGGTCGCTGGTGGGTCAGCGACCCTTTCCACCCTCACTTCCTGGCCGGAAAGGCGGCCACAAAGCACGGTGAGAGGCCCTCCGAAGTCGAGACGCTCTCCGAATGCCGCGGGGCACGCAGACGAGACGGGAGCATCCGATGCACCCGCGTGTTTCGGAATGTTGTTTGTACCTTTGGCACGCCGAAGGTCTCGGCAAAGAATCCGGTGCCAGCATCAGATTTGCACGAGCTTTCCTCTCGGGTGTCACGTGCCAATATGTGTTTGCGCGTGTCTCTTCCGTTGCGCTTTCAGTGTACGGCGTGGAGCCCGACATGACGCGGGAAGGAGGGAGCATTCCCGTGACCCTGACCCTCCAAGAGGTGACTGGCAAGAATGTGATGCTCCTGCCTATGGGGGCCAGTGACGACGGGGCCCACTCGCAGAACGAGAAGATCGACAAGCGCAACTACATCGAAGGGGTACGCAGTCTCTTCCCCGAAGACTCATTAAAATGCGACACTTTGTTTTGTGAAATGGTGGCGAGAGTGTGGCATCAAGCTGTTCTCCTAGCTTTATTTTAAAACAAAACTCAAGGCTTGTAGTTTCGCCTGTTATGAAGCCCGTAAACACTGTCTAATAGTGCCCATTCTCGTGGAGTTAAATGGTTAAAGCAGTATACTAGTCACCAAGTGGACGAGAAGGGTGGGAAGGGGTTTCAATTGTTCCGTCCTCGGCGTGAGCTTCCTACCTTCGATATCGCCTCGCCGTATCGCGAGCCTTTAGCATGCGAGCTCTGCCAATGCACGGTGGAAGGCAGAGGGTGCACTCTGCAGGCTGGGCATTCGAAAGAGAGACTTTGCCTTTTTCGTCTTGTCGGTGACTTTGGTACAGTGACATCTTATCAATAGGGAGTTTTAGAATAGCGCACGCTAAAGCTTTACGTACGCAAAGAATAGCGTCGTCGCCACTGCGCATGTGCCGAACGCTAACCACGTTTTGTGCTTTGCATGCGCTGTTTTAGTGTATGCTATTTGTCAGTTTTTGTGTGCGTACACAGTCTTTGCACCTCTCCAAGGAGGATTCATGATGAGTAGTTGGCTAAAACCAAGGCGAGCACAGTTAAAAAAATGGCGGCTCCCAGGACCATGGTTGGGGCCGCGGTACCGTGAGCGTGACGTCGGCGGTATTCTCGCAACTGTGATTTTCAATATGGAACAACATTGCACTCAGTTTAGAAAACTCAGTAAGGTGGGCAACGATCACCAGCTTAAAGCTTGCGACGTGCGAACTCTTGTTGGTGAAGTTACGGTGTGCAAAGGTCAGTACACGCAGACGTCTTGCCGAGGCGATGCAAGCAGACACAACCGGTCGACTCTCGCGTCGCATTCTCGTGTTTGGACAAATCTAAAATGCCACTCTGGACCAAAAACTTGTTTTTTCTCAAGTTACAGCAGTGAGACACGACTGTATTTGCGTGTTCTTTAGAGTGTTAAAGCACCGTCGTAGCATACCTCTTTATGATAACGCTTCTGTGAAATGGGTCTTTCTGATGCACTCCGTCGTAGTGTGGCTTCTATGGAATCTCTCTTTTGATGCACTCTGTCATAGTGTGGCGCATCATTGTGTACGGTTCCATCGCTGTAGCGGTGCAATATTTTGTCCAAACTGAATCCGACACTGTCGTGAGGCGGATTTTTCCTCCGTCTAATTGGTTCATGCGCCATCGTAACTAGTGTGGTTGTTGTTGGAGAGTGGGGTGGATGGTTTGAGGTGAGGAATACAGTCGCCGACCGATTATTCGGACTTCGCAGGGACCGAAAAACGTCTGAATAATAAAGCAGTCCGAAAAATCAGCAGATTGGAAAAACTTGCCTTTATTACTTCCAAGTGGGCTTAAAGAAGCCGTAACTAGTGCCTTCTTTTAGGTTACGCCTCCGTTTGCGTTCGGCAACTTTCTGTCAGCTTGAGAACTGTTGCCTTCTTTTCTAGTGTTATGGTCGAGTACTTTCTGCGCTTCTTAACGACACATCGCAGCGGCAGAACAGATGGGGCCATGACATCCAAGCCAGCGTTGTCATAACGAGATGAATGGCACAAATCCAGGACCGCAACATGGCGACTGGCGACGCGAAAGTGGGGCGGATGTGGCGGATGCGCGAAGGGATGGAAGGAAACAAAGTAAAATTATAATAATGATGATGATGATGACGTGCAGAAAATGGATGGATGGATGGATGAATACGGCTGAGCTCTTTCGGATCGGGCGGTAGCTTACGCCACCTAGCCATTTTGTCTTACCATTTAAGCTTAGAATATTTAAATGTGAAAACTATATTCACTCGCACTGAAAAGAAAGTGAGGCTATAAAACACCCTTGCCATCAGTTAATAAGAAAATACCTAGTTTTCTCGTGCTTTCTGCCACCATTCACTTAATCTTTGCTTGGTAATCTCTACCGTCTTGAAATCCACTTTTCCTTCGCTGTCTCTAAAACCCAATGACTTTATTAAATCTATGTTGTCTTCGGTAGGCATAGGGTGAAGCCCTTTACAGTAGAGTATCAAGTGCTCAGCCGTCTCATCCACCTCTCCACAAGCAGCGCACACTGTATCTATTTCCTGGTACTTCGCCCTACAAAAATTAAAAAGCGCGAGGACAAGGACAAGAGGGAGACTACACAGGACAAGCGCTTTCTTCGCTCTGTATGTTTTGGTTCGCAATACACCTGTCCTTGCCTCAAACAATGAGCTTCCCCTAGAATTGTCATAAATGCTTTCTTTGGTAATAACTGTTTTGTTTAATCTATAGCTTTCCAGAGCCGTCTCTTGTCTGCATTCCCCTAGCCACCGATCTCTTTCTGTGGCCTTAACTTTCTTCTTAAAGGGCTCCTGAAAAGAAAAGAAAGTTTTTTTTAAAACAATCTGGTTGGGACACGCGTGTCAAAAAATGAATTTTACGCGAAAAAAAAAATTTTTAGAGCAATATTGACGGCGAGAGATTTAGTTGAAATTTATGCGCGCAAATTCCAGGTCATTCAGCTCGGCTTCTCATTGGTAACGATGGTCATTCAAATCGGCTCATTGGCCAATAGAATGAGTGACAGCTTTGATGTTGGTTATAAAATCTTCGTGATCTCTTGAAATTGCCTTTTGAATTACATATTTTTAGGGTTAAGTGAATCAATGCATCGAATTAACGTCGTAATTGTTCACAAACGTTTTACAAAATCATTACTTCCGTTCGGATAAAACAACAAACAAAAGCTTCGCCATTTTGTTTTTCTGTCATGGTCGCCGTCTTGCAACGCGTCTCGCATCCTCAGGTGGTTTTGTAGTTTTATCGCTGTTATATGTGAAAAACCTCCTGGAAGAGGGCTTGCTGCTTGTGTTAGCGATTCACATGACGGACCGATACTGATCCGCTGCCCGTCATGTGACGACCGCGGACATGACGACAGTGTTCACAGGTTCGTCTGTCTCCCAAGCGCATCCACACGAGGGAGACGACGAGCAGATGACAGCGAGGACGGACCGAACCTGGTCGCCACCTCGCAGTGCCGCGAAACTCCAACATCGCACCGTGGCACCGTTGTCCAAGAGAGAAATCGACGTTCGCTACCGCGGATAATGAATCGTACGCCGATGTTACGCACAGATCGAGACAAAACGTGATAGGCTTCGCGCGAAGCGCCACTAGCTTTACTAACCCAAAGCATGGGAGTGACACAGGCATCGTCCTGCTCGAGAAGGGTTCCGCGTAGAAGCGACTAAGTTCTGGGCTCGCGAAGGGGCGTTTGGAGATGTCTTCACGCACTCCGTGCTCGTGCACAACACTCAAGTTCACCACAGCCACAAGAGAGATCTTGCTCGGTGAAATCCTGATTGGACGTGCAAGAATCATCGCGACGTGCTAGACGAGTTTTGACGGAAGCTTCTTGACGCGGACCCGGAGGAGTACAGGAACCTGCGTCGCGTCAGCCAGACAAAGTTTCTGCAGTTCCTTTCATACGTGGAACGAGGAAACGCCCGACAAAATTAACCAGCGAACGCACAAAACACAACGATGCGCCACTTTTGTTTTCATCGCCCAGAAACAAAAACAAGAAAACAATGTACCGTTGCTAGACTAAACGCTTTTCAAGTCAATCTTCAGCCAAAAATCCGCGAGTGAAACGGCGCTTGACTTTATTAGTCCGCGCGTCCGCAGACGAGGCGCGGATTTCAGGAATCGGTAACGTGCCGGTCACTTATTACACGGTCTGCAGACGAAAAGGCGCGGATCCGCTCCGTCATGTGAATCGGCTGTACGACGCGGTGCGGCGGTGAGCGAGACACAGGAAGTAGCAGTGGCTGTCGTACGGGGCGCAGCCAAGCCAGCCAAGCCGATCCACTACGAAGGGGTGGGGAGTACCTCTCCTCCACGCGCCCGAAATGCAGAGAGAGAAAAGAGTGGAAAAAAGGTGACTACCGACTAATTGCGTCTGGCGCAGTCAATATTGCTCTAAAAAAATGTTTTGTCTCGTAAAATTTTTCTTGACACGCGTGTCCCACCTAGACTGTTTTGAAAAAAAACTTTCTTTTTCTTTTCAGGGGCCCTTAACTGAGACCTGCTCTTCCGTAACCCCACTATAGCCTAAAACTTTCCTCTTAATTTCCTAGTGCGCTGCCAAACCAATCCAAAAAATAACTAGCATAGCGTCACCTAGCGGTAGGACTCGGGAGTACTCAAGTAGCGCTGCCAAACCAAGCCAATCCATTTGCAGCCAACATAGAATTCAAAATGGCCGCTTCTCGGTGGTGTTCCCCGCTGATCGCTCGCGACGATTTTGTTAGAATAATTGAACTTTCGGACTTCAAGCTGTCCGAAACATTGGTCGTGAATATACACTATTTCTATGGGGCAAGTCATGGTTCCGCCTTTAGGTCCGAAATATCGAACAAGTTTGAATTATCGGAGTCCAAAAACATCGGTGACTGTACATTGTACTGGAGCATCTTTTACATAGGCTTCCCACTCAATTCTAAATTTGACTCAGATTTTTTTTTCTTTTTTTTTTAAATTTTTGCTATTGTGAGGTTTAATAACCATAGGATGTTTTCAGTAGATAGGTTAGGAGGAAAATTGAATGCTCAACTTGACCCAAACATCCATGTCTGCCAACTACGGTGTGTGTCTGATGGCTTTGACGCGTTCCATAGAGCCATTATGCCTCAGAATGATGACAGTTCAGCCCTCTCGGCGCCTAATAACATGCTTACCAGTTATATCAAGCTTTATCTGAAATCGCAGAAAACGCTTTTCCATCCTCCAGAAATGTTAAAACGGTCCGCGACGAAGCAGAACAACATCGCCCGAGCTTCCCCAGTGCCGTATTTAGAGATCGGAGAGTCAGATTTTCGAATCGTGACTGTCGCCAATTGCGGCCGCCCTGCACAAAACACCAAAATGGCAGCGCCCACAAGACAGTCAGAGGAGCGGAGTGCCGGTTCCGCAAGTGTAGCTCACTCGGTAGCTCTAGAGTTGCCTGTTCCGAGATGTCACTGCTGAAATTCGTTTTCGGATACCCTTCTTGATGTCGTCGTACCATTTTCGTTGTGTGCCATGGAAAATTTCTGTCGTCGTGGTAACGTTACTTATTTCTTTGATCTTTGCAGACCAAGTTGCTGGCGGCTTACCTGTACGAAGTGGCGCTGTTGAAGTGAAGTTGAGTCTGCGCTTGTTTGCAGCCGTCGAATTGCGACACTCATTTACAGCCGGCGTCGAGTCTATTTTACTCGTGGACCATCTTTTATAGGGTTCTGGTGCATGTGTCACATTTAGTCGGGTTCTACAATGTATTTTTTTTATAATTGACACTTCTGCGCATGCCTTGGCTAGGCAAATTAAAATGATTCTCATACGGTTGCCACTTCTATGCATTGTTTCGGATTGGGAGGCATATGTTGGGCTTCCAACAAAAGGATCCTCGATTTTGCCAAATATTCTTTTTGACATGTTTGCCGATCTTCATAATATGGGGAGATTTCAATTCTAAGGCTCACTGTAAAGAGGCCGCCAAAAATCGGCACCTGTACGCAGGAAGCCCGAATGTTCCGAGTATATTTTAGTAGTAGGACGAGTCAAATGAAAAGCTTAAAAATGAATCAACATTTGTAAATATGGTGCCATTGTCCTGCAAGTTGGCAGCCAGGTGTCCACACAATGCAGACAACCAGCATGACGTCACAATAGCAACATAAAGATGACCGCCCCATTTGAATCGTGCACCAAAGAGGGGCAATGCTCCGTCGTCGGTTTTCTAGGTTTTGAGGAGTGAAAACTATTGAAATTCATGATCTAATGAAATTGCGGCAGTGGCGAGGACTATACTTCGTTTCACCTTATGTTGTACCGCAGCGAAGGCTCGAAGCGCGAGCTCATAGCGTGGGCAGCCGCTCTTAAGTCACGGGAGCTTGTGCCGCCGAGATGTGCCCCAGAGCAAGGAGCTCGCGCTTGTAGCCTTTTCTGCAGTACATCATAAGGTGAAACAGAGTATAGACGTGGACAGGATGGGTGCTGACTAACAACTGAGGTTTAGTACACAAGAATGAGTTGAGAACAATGGAAGTGGGAGGTGTAAAAAGAAGCAAACGAAGACAAAAGAGCTATGAATCTGGAATAAAAATTACTATAAATAAATATGAGGTAAAATAAATGTTATTCAACTTTATGTAAAGAAAGGAACAAAAAAGAAAGAAAAGCTTCAAAAATGAACTGGCAAACAAGTAGAACAGAAAGAAATATTACAAATAAAATAAAGGTTGATATCTGCGTAGCTTTAGGAGCAGAGGTTCAAGTAGAACAATTCCTTTGCCAAAATTGTCACGGAAGAGGCACCGACCCTTGAATCTCCTGTGGCATAGAATGACAGACTTGAGCTTCACATATGGCGTGCAAGTTCATCTACTCGCGCACCTTCCAGTGTTTGTTTACCTCCCAAATGCAACCACATGCGTTTGTTTACCCCGACCTCGACCAATGATGGCACGAGCTTGACTGCCAAGCCAATGTGCGTTATATATGCATTATCTATGTTGCCCTTTGATTGGCGCACCCCTCTTCGCGTTCCGATGCGCCAAAGACTCATTTTTGGAAAACTTGCTCGCCGTATAGTTTTTTCGAGCGCTAGTTGTGGAACCGCCTCCGGACTTGAGTTTGTGCAAACAAGTGGGTGCACTTGCACACACTTGTCTTCCTCATGTGTTTTCTTTTATATCTACCTCACATTTTTCTCCTCATTGTTATTCAGATGTAATAAAACGCGAGTTGTTAGTCAGGGATGGGCCCCAGACCTACAACTGACCTTCGTAAGGATAAACTGAAGTCGGTGAGGATAAACAACCGACGTTCGTCAAGACCACATAACAGCATAATGGTGCCTTTATGCTGCGACCTCCTAGGTCCTTGATCAAATTCCATATTTAAGACGTGATGGTGCGGTGAAATTCCCGTGAAAAAGGGTGGACAGTCATAACTGTTGCAGTCCGTTGTTGTCCCAGACGTCGAAGGACCTCACGTCGCAACGGAAATCGGCAGGAATCGGCACGCGAGTTCCTCCAACCGTGATGCGCCCTTGACCTTTCTCAACTCTGAAAGACAATGTTCTGGAGTCGTGACCACGCAGTACCCCGTTCACCGTGGTGCAATCGACATGCTTGGTACGCCGTCTCCTGCGCACAACCTCGCTGTGGGAGTGGTTCTTCTCTGGAAAGAGAGCTATCGCAGTGAGAAATATGATATTGATGCAGTATTATTAGGTTGCAGAGCAATGTATGAACTTGAACTACATGATGCATGGTATTCCGATTAAAAAAACACACAGGGACAGAGTAAAACTGGACAAATGCAGGGTTTTATCTGTTTGGCACTTCCATTCTCTCCTTTTGTTTGTTTATTCAGTTACCTTCAGGACCAAGGGCATTACAGAGGAGTGTGCTGGGTTACATAAGAATATAAACAAAAAACAAAGACCACGGCAACATCAACAAAAATAAACAACTGTACAACATGTCAACAAAGAAACAAAACAAAACAACTTTTGGCAGCTTGGAAACTTGAGTTAACAAGGATTTGGCTTTGGCCAGGCAATTCCACGTTACAGAACAGCTGCAAATAAGATGACATATTTTGTTTGACAGGACTGAACGACATGTTTGTAATGGTAATCAATGCATACTGAAATGTATGGACTTGACAGAACCCATTTGTTCAGAATTTAGTAGTTACCTTACCAAACACAAGATACTATTTCTCTGCAATGTATAAAAAGGGGTAATAAGCCTACAAACAAGTATAATTGTTTGCTTTTCATAGTTCATAACTTGTTTTAGCACATTCCTATGCTGGAAGGAGGTTTATGCCACAAATTAAAGATTACCAAGGAATACAAGACAATTATTTTCTGTCTTTCATGACCACAGACCTCTGCTCATCTGCTGTGTGGCATGAAAAACATGAACACAAGATTACATCAACATAAAAAATATAGAAAGATAAAAACCAACACAAGTACATACTAAGCATAATTAGGGGAAAATAATTTACGTACGTGAATGAATTTTAGATGGTAGAGCTTAGTCCAGATAATCAAATAGTATTGTTACTTCAATTACATTATGCTGAAGAAATTGTGCAGAGAACTGGTTGAAGACCACATAACTGCACAGAAATATCTGGTTTCAAAATATCTTATGGGAAGTTCTGGTTTCATTTTATGCTTTACATTTGCTTCAGCAGGTGCCTAGCAGCTTGAGTGCAGTGTCACGAAAGGTGCTGAACTTGAAGTATCCAGGAATGGTAGAAAGTAAAGCACTCTGGGGCATGGCAGAACGAAAATGCACCTGCTGTATTTCCTAGTGCGAGTCAATTTGTTTTTAAAGAATTTTTATCGGTGCATTTTATACAACGATGCAACTTATTACATATAAGTATAAACCTTAACTATGAAAATTTGCCACAGGGGTTACATTTCTCATTCAATTCATTGACAAGATTACAGAAACTTGCTCTCGCTTGCACATATATCGCAATCATAGCACACATGCTGGCTTTTCAATTAATCTCTACCGTGCCAATCATACAAATATATAGGTGCGACTGGTATAAAGGTGCAGCCTATATACCAACGCTTAAATGAAAACAGCCGTTTTAAAGTGCGGCGCTACTGAAGGCTCCGTTCACACACTTGCGACTCCTTAGAACCGAGTGCCTTGAAACCTCTCAAAATTTCTTAGAACGAGGGAACACGCTGGTGCCATCTATAAATGACCCTGGAACTGCATTTCACTAGAGTGAAGGTTTTCCAAGGTCAAATCTGCGTAATACCTATGAGAAGTGGTGGTTTATGACGTTGACAAGTTTTTCGAGCCAAGAAAAAAAGGATGATGCGCAAGAGAAATAGAAAATATGCGGGACCGCTAAGTTTCCACTGCTACCCAATAGATGGCGCCAGCGCGTCCTCTCGTCATAAGAGATTTTAAGAGGTTCTAAGGCACTCGGACTTAAGAAGTCGCAAGTGTGTGAATGGGCCTTTATGCACAGGTGTGATTTATATACCGGAAAATATGGTATATGCTCGTTGCAATGGGGACTAAGAGATTCTCTATTAGTGATGGTTCACTTTGCAGTCCTGACACTATAAGTGTCAAATGGTGGCGAGTATTGGATGATAAAGTGTTTAAATTTTCCCACAGATTCGGTATTTTAGTGTAAATTGGTTTAAGTCATCACCAATTTACACAAAAAACACCGAATCTGTAGAAACAATCAAACCCCGGAAAAAAAAAATACTCCCAAATTCGAGAAAAATAAATAAACTCCCAAAACACGGAACCCTGATCATAGATGATTCATGAATAAGCATCAGTTAACAAGTGGTCCACCCAAGATGGCCTCGAATAAAAAAGTAAAACGACACTGTACAAACACGTCGAGCTGCACTACCCTTTATTATACGACTGATGTCCCTCATTGGTGATGCTCCTTCCGATGTATATTTAAATAAGCTTTTTGCACAAACTTTTCTCCACACTGCTTGCAATGAAATGGCGGATCTCCACCGTGAAGTCCCTCGTGACACCTCAACTGGAACCGCCGCTGAAACGCAGCCCCACAAGTTCCGCACCTGTACGGTTTGTCGCCCGTATGGACTCTTCTGTGACGCATCAAGTCACTGCTACCCGCAAAGGCCATATGGCAAGTCTGGCACCTGAACGGCCTTTCCCCCGTATGGATTCTTACGTGAGCCTGCAGGGTGCTTTTGTGTGAAAACGCCTTCGGGCAAGTCTCGCACCTGAACGGCTTTTCACCCGTGTGAATTCTCTCGTGAACCTTCAGGTTAAACTTCAGTGCAAACACTCTGTGGCAGACACGGCAGCTGAAGGGCTTCTCGCCTGTGTGCGTCATCTCATGCTTCTTGATGCCCGTTGTCTCGGCGCAGGAGAAAGGGCAGAATTGGCACTCATACTTCTTTTCTCGGTGCGGAGGCACTATCTCCTGCCACGCAGTGAACAAGTCATTGTCAGAAGAGTGTTTGCCCTTGGCGTCTTCACAGCCAGGGGCCTTTTCTTCGACTTTAATGGCTCTCGGGACAGGCCCTGCAAGAAAAACAAGTCAAACTTTATTCCACGGGCTCTTCTTTTACCAAGAGGAGCAGCTCGAAGACTAAAGTGTACCTGAGCATCAACACAGGCGCGGTGGGAGGAGGTCATTAACTTAAACGAATGCCACACTCCCAAGAAACAGTTTTGTAGTGCCTGGAGAGAACACATCTGTCACAAAATAAACTTTTTTGAAAAAGAAACAAAATATTTAGAGCAACATTTACGTCACCAGACTCACTTTGAGTTAGGAGCAATTCCTAAACATGCTTTTGTTTCAGGGTCAACGTCTACGAAAGCAAACCATGTTTCGGAGTTGTTCCAAATTCCAAATCTGTCTCGCAACATAGATACTGCATTAATATTTTTTCAGGAAAAGTACATTTTATGACGTACATACCCAAACCAGGCGCTTAAAAAATGTTTTTGTGCGAGTTCAGCGTCTCTTTAAGGACAGATTTCATACGTAGAATGCTTTAGGTGTGCAACGCCTTCTCCATACTAAAACTAAATACAACTCGGGCATTCAGTGCCTAAGACTTCAAAGCATTTAGCTAACCTTTCTATTTCATGCCTGATGAATACTCGAAATCTTCAGTTTCTACTTCCATTCTCCCATCACCCAACTAGTGAACTGGCACTGAAATAGTGGTTGCAGCCTTGTAACAACATGTTATACACTAGTAAAAACTCGTAGCTGTATCCTGCGTTGAGAGCCACTCGGCTAAAGGAAAACATAATGATTTTAACACAGCAGTTTCAAACTGGTTTCATTCACATGAGCACTGCACTAGTTGACTGGATCTAGTGTGGTAGTAGTTTGGTTTGGAGCAGTTATCTGTAATTTTCCATGTTGCCATTTTTCCTGAAACACGGAAAGATAGCCCACTTCTAGAATTATAGGGCCCTGGCCATTGGTGACCCCGGCAAAAACGGTATGTGTTACTTAACGGAGGGAGACAAGCGAACATTGCTGACTGGGAAGGAGAGTTGTCTTTGGTTCAATGCACCTTCCTACAATCACAAGTTTTGAGGATCACAATATCTAGAACAAGCATTGTTTCAACTTTTTCTTTTTATGACGCACCAAAAGTTAGCCCACCCCTTGTTTTTATCTGATTTGCTGTCGATTTAGGTGGGCTATCTCTCTGGATATTACGATAGAACAAAATCAAAATATTCTGGTGGGCTAGTTGGTTATACATACTAAATTACAAATAGCGCTAAGACAAGTACAGACGAAGAAGTGGACAGGACAGGCGCCACTATCACGATAGTGCCTGTCCTGTCCACTTTTTCGTCTGTCCTTGTCTTAGCGCTATTTGTACTTTAGTAAGGTAGAACTATTTTGTACACCAGCAACACATAACGGAAAAAAAATATATGACTTAGGCAATGCAAAACAAGACAGCATATTTCCTGTTAGAAGGACTGGGGCAGCATGGATGTGATAGAATAAAAAATGGCAGGCCACTACCTGACATATTGCTAAAAGAAGATGCAGACCTCTAGGAACAGTCCTTAAAAAACATGCAAAAAAAAAGTTTAAACAGCCTATATGGAATAAAAATGTCATAAAAAAATTGTCAAAAAAAAAAAAAAAAGATTTAGAGCTAGATTTACGGTGCGAAACAAATTTGTAGTTGGTGTCCACAAGAACTTGGGGAAAAGTGGCTACAGCAGTCACGTGACTGACCACTAGTCACTTGGTAGACCTGTGCGCCTCTTCCGCCGCAAGTTACGACGGAGCCGTTCAGCGCTGCCGCTGAAGTCCCAAGAACCCCCCTGTCACTATGGTGACTGGAGCGCGTCTTCAATGACTGGTAAAAGTGATACTGAAGTGGCAACAAATGACGTCACAGAAGCCGAAGTGTCACGCTGTCGCCTGTCGCGATCCTGGCGGTTGGTCGTAGGAATTCTAACGAGAAGCTGCGAGTAGCACAACCGAACGCGAGTGTTGCTGTCGTCACGGCGTCCCGAATTCTGGCTGCCAAAGCATCCGCGGACTGCCACAGTGGAAACCGACCTGCAGGAAAACAGGCGCCTACCACATACACCTCAAGGGGTGTCCAAACAGGATACTACAACACTCACGACTCCTGCAAGTCGTTGCTGCGCTGCGCTTCCGGCCGTCGGAGGGAAACTTCCCTCCCGTCAAAGCTGCCGGGGAAGCGTCCCCCGCTAAATCTCCCTCGCTTCCTCCACGGCGGCCTTGCTCTGCTCATCACGTGGGTCCGGAGAGCCACTCACACGCTCTCTTGGCTGTCGGTCAATCGCTCAAGGCCTCCGCCGCTTTGGAAGTCCCGAAAACGGGAAAGGGAAGACTCGAGTGTGAGGGGGCAAGCCAGGCGAGCGCGCGTCGTGTCCAAGGTCGTGTCATCGTCCAGCAGTTCTGTGGATTGGATCGGATTCCCGCGGCTCTTGTTCCTAACGTACCTCGTATAGACAAACAAACGTGGTTGGTTTGAAATTTAATAAAATAAATGCTATATTCTTAAGTTCTCAGTGTTTCTACATACAACTAAAAGTCTCCCTTTGCGCACTGCACTTTATTAATTTTTTTCGAGCTACGAGCGTGGATTTTGACGAAAAAAAGCTGAGCCGAGGCGGCCGAAACGCGCGCTTCGACGAAGGAATCTCCCAAATCCATCCGAAGCCGGACCTCTTTGGCCTTCCTGCCGAGGTGACGGCGGTAGCAAGGTCGGCGACTTTGTGAGCCGCGGGAGATAGACAGGCATCAGGCATACCATTGGCAGGTGGCGTGTGACGTCAAGTCTGACGAGCACCGACGTCAACGACAAGTGGAGGAGGCGAGGAGGCAAGTCGTGAATTTGGCTTGGCCGGTGTCCAAACAGACATTCGACCGACGACTGCCGGACGGTTCAATTTTGACGACTTTTGCAGGAGTCGTGTGGTTTGTAGTAGCCTGTTTGGACAGGCCTTCAGCGGTTGGGACGCTGCCACGATCGCGACTGGCGACAGCATGACACTTCTCCGATGTCATCAGGCGGGAATCGAGGGACCACTTTTTTGGACGCGGTAAACACACCAGACGGAGACGCGTTCAAGGCACCATACCTTCACCGCCGCAGCCGCCTGCTGAGTGTGGCGTGCTGCCGACTGATCGCGTTTTTTTTTTCTTTGTACTCCAGAAAAGTAAAATATTGTTTCAAATAAAACAAAAAACCTTCACAAGTCCTATCCTGATAAAAAATTTTAAAAATATTAAAAATTCTGAAAAAGTTATCATCATCATTGCTTAGCGACGTTTCTGCACGCCGCCGCCATGAATTTCTGACCGGCGTAGAGGTCTATCACATGGTGCTTGCGCTCTTTTGGGAGCTTCATATGGGCTGTAAAAGTTGCCTATTAATCTTTGTTTTTTGTTGCACCTAAAATGAAGATGAATAAGTAACTTTTAGAGGCCATAGGAAGCTTCCGAAAGAGCGCAAGCACCATGTGACTATAGCGGCCAGTCACGTGACTCGTCACGTTTCTGCGGACTCCCGCGGGCGCCTACTACAAATTCATTTTGCGCCGTAAATATAGCTGTAAAAAAAAAAAGCTCTTTCATTGTAAATTTATTTTGTATGATCTATTTTGCATCCCACATGATTAAAAAAAAATTTTCTTTTGCATGTTTTTTAAAGGTATGTACTTTAGAGGAAGTCATTTAGGGAAGTTCTTTAGAGGGCTACTTCACCACACTGGTTTTGTTTACAGAGATGCGACGTTAGTGGATTGGAATAGACGGGCCAGCTATTTGGGGTTGAAACAACGGATGATAAATTAGACACAACTGGCCAAAACATGGCAACATCCGATCTGATCCGACGACGTCGCATCTATGTGAATAAACAATCAATGCGAAGAACCAGAGCTGCCAGGAGTTCGCCTGACTGGCGGGTGCTTCGTTCTACGAAGTAGCAATGTGCAGATTCGCTGTGTTATCTCCAAGACAATGCGAAAGATTGAGCTGCAAATAAAAATTGGGAGCTTATTAATGAACATGTCACTGCGTTCAGAATGTCTACGGGCTACAACAGCAGCAAAATAAAAGCAACTTGCAACATGGTACTTTTATACACAAAAGTACAAAGCAAGAAATTTTCCCACCTCGTCAGCCAAATCAATGTAAACTTGCAGTACTTGTGCCCAACGAAAACACCTGGAACGTGTGCCAGGTCACCAATGATTTGTTTCTGGATGCAAGCTGCCCTGTTAGAGATATTTTACAAGTGCTGTCTTCAGGGCGATTACTGTGCACAACTACTGGTGTATTGTTACAAAAGGTTGTTAAAGAAACATGCACCAGAGACATAGACTATATTGATGCTGTATTATTAGGTTGTAGCAATGTATGAACTTGAACTAGATAATACATGAATTTTCCAATAAAAAAAAACAGGTACAGAGTAAAAGAACTGTTCAAATGCAGGGTTGTATCTGTTTGGCACTTTCACTCTTCTCCTTGTGTTTATTTATTCAGTCACCTTCAGGTCCAAAGGCATTACAGAGGAGTGTGGTGGGCTAGATAAGAATAAAAATAAAAAAACAAAGACACGGCAACATCAACAAACAAAATGTGTAGGACAATGTATCAAAACAACTTAGTCCTGGCAGCTCTAAAACTCGAGTTAGCAAGGATTTCCTTGTAGACCGACACGCTGTTTACAAACAAACCCGCGTTTGCCCACACCAGGTGTGAGCAGTGCGCGTGCATAAAAACCGAACCCGTGTGAAGTGAAACGTCTGCGAATGTGACGTTCCGTCGACAGCGCCACCGCGGCCGCGTGACGTCAAGGCCGCGTGTTGGTCTATACCAGGTGAGTCCTCACTAAAGAAGAGCTGTGAATAAAAACAGCATAACAAATGTTTTGTCTGACAGGACTGAATGACATGCTTGTGATGATAATCACTTGATAGAACCCATTTGTTCAGAATTTAGTAGTTACCTTACCAAACACAAAATATTTCTCTGCAATGTGTAAAAAGGGACAATGATAAGCCTACAAACAAGTATAATTATTTGCTTGTCATAGCTCATAACTTGCCTTAGCACAATCCTATGCCAGAAGGAGGTTTATGCCACAAATAAAAGATTACCAAGAAATACTAAGACAATAATTACTTTCTGTTTTCCATGACTGCAGACTTCTGCTGATCTGCTGTATGATATGCAAAACATGAACACAAAACATTACATCCATATACAAAAAACCTAATGAAAGAAAACATCAATGAAAAAATACAATGCAAGTGCATACTAAGCATGCTTAGGAGGAAAATCATTCACATAGGTCAATGAATTCTAGATGGCAGAGCTTGATTCAGATAAATAGTTTTTGTTATCTCAATGACATTATGCTGAAGGAACTCTGCAGAGAACTGCTTGAAGGCTACATGCTGCAAAGAAATATCTGGTTTCAAAATATTTTATGGGAAGTTCTGGTTTCATTTCGTGCCCTACATTTACTTTAGCGGGTGCCTCAGCTGCTTGTGTGCAGTGTTACGAAATGTGAACTTAATTATCCACAAATGGTAGAAAGTACAGTGAACTTTCGTTAGTTCGACCTCGGTTAATTCGAGGTCGAACTAATTAATCGTCTTCAAAAGTCCCGGCGAGCGCCCATACATTTCTATGGGAGGAAAAGGTTGATAGTTCGAAGTCGGGAAGACTCCGCATCGGATAATTCGTCCCGAGCAAATGCGCGCGGGCTCACGTTGCACGGCACCACGGCAGAAAGATCTCCGACATACGGTGAAACTAGAGCACTATATAGCTCCTTCGGAGCAGAGTAGCGCAATCCTTTGATCCTCGTGTTTCGCCGACAACATGGCCGACAGAGCAGCTCGGCGCGAGTCACGTGGTACTCAGGGTTCCAGAGGCGGCCCGCCCTATGGGAGAATACATGGAGATCGACGGAACACGGCTAATTAAAAAATAAACGGCGAGTTCACACTTTTCAAAACTAGTTTGTCGTGAAGTTGGTAACGCACTAAACACTTTATCAAAGTTTTAATATTATCGGATGCGTGTGCAAATTTTGAGAAGGCAATTTCCAATGCAATGGCGTTTGAAGCAGACGCTTTTTGTGCACAGAGGAGATGGGCTCTTTCGGTTGGCCGGAGCGGGTCACGTGAATGCTGTGACGTTGAAGCGTCGTCTGCTGCATGATGCCGCTCATGCAATTTTTTACAAAAATTACGTCCTCACTTGGCACACAACTCAGCGCAAATTATTCTAAAATGTTCCTTTATTATGTCAAAAACTATTGTCGTTCCGTACATCTCCGCAACATTGAAGAAACAACGATTTTCTCACGTTCCCCATGCATTTCTGACCGGAGTTGGAACCTCCGGGCGTTCGCCGCTAGTCGCCGAGAGACGGCGTTCTAGATTGCGCTACTCTGCTCCGAAGGAGCTATATAGTGCTCTAGGTGAAACACAGGCCCTTTGGTGCAAAGCCGAACGTGCGCAAGTATGCGCCTGCTCCTCTACACCGTTGAGATGGACCTTAGCGAATGACACGAGACAGCGCAACCAGTCTGGAGTAGCGCGGAGAAAATAGCACATGGTCGGGCGCCCACGAGCCAGCGCGCGCTCTCGAAGCGTCGTGTGCTGCTCCATCTTGCGCACCCGAAAGCGTACATTCTCTTTTCCTTCTTTTCTTCTTATTTTTTTTTTTTTTTTTTGTTGCCGACGGTTTGGTTGTTTGGCGCCAAAGTTGGCTTGAAGCTTTCTCAGCGAGTGCTCTAAAAGCGCTTCTCTGTAGCATCGTGTGCGGTCCATCTGCGGTCCATCTGCGCGAAAACGTAAATTCTCTTTTCCTTTTTTTCTTGTTATTTTTTTTTGTCGCCGAGCCGACACTTGGCTTGGCGCCAAAGTCAACTGGTAAAACTTACTTTTTTCGTTTTCTTTTGTTGTGCGTGATTTTTTGGGGACCTGACGTTTAGTTACGCTGCTCTCTGAAGCCTGCTTTTGGACACGCGTTTTAAGCGCAGACGGCAGCAGACCATCCGTCGAGTACTTTGGACAACAAAAGGACGTTTATTTTGAACCGTTTTTGTGTCCTTTTTTTTAATTTGATCATTCCGATAATTCGACCAAATTTCAAGGTCCCGTCGAGGTCAAATTAACGAAAGTTTACTGTATAGCACCCTGGCGCATGGCAGAACAAAAATGCACCTACCATACTCCCTAATGTGAGGTGTGTTTTTGTTTTTAAAAAATTTCCATCAAAGCATTTTATACAATGATGCAACTTATGTACAATATTTTCCATATAGGCAACCTGCAATGCAGTTTGGCGCGACACGTTGCGCCATCTAGCGGCCGCAAAATAAAGAAACTGGGTAGGCTAGGCCTGCGGGGGCTGCGGGCGGGCGCATCTAGAAACCACGTGTGAACGTTGTGTTTCGGATCGGCGTGAGCTTTTTTGGAACCGTTTTTCGTAAAAGTAAGTCCCAACTTCAAGTCTCTATGACCTCACCGGGTTCCTGTAACATCTCGCCTACTCCTAGAGTTCCCCCAAAAAAATAAACGTTGCTACTGCTGCGTGAAAGACGGCCACAGTCGCGAAGGTGACTCAAGCGTCAAACTTCACCGCTTCCCTTCGAGATCTTGGGAAGCGACACTGCGACAGAAGTGGATTACTGCAGTGCGACGCATTAAGTAAGTGGATTTTACAGAAACTGTTGGGGGGGGGGGGGGGGGGAGAGGAGGGAGTAGTGAACGAAAATATATTTGCAGGTTTGGAAAGTGGTTGGACGAACTCGTTTTGCAGACTCCTCGGCGAAATAACATATTTATACAAGTTCTATTACGAGTCGCTTTGACAGCCACATAGGGAAATACGATAGGAACGATCGGGCCGATTGTTGCTTCGCTGTGACGTCGAGAATCGGACGATCAGGTGTTCAAGCGAAAGGCCCGTTCCGGCACTCCTAACGCCGTTCGGCACGCGTGGTGACAACCAAAACCTTCCAAACCTGCGAGTTTTCAAATAGTGGTTTTTCGTAGCACAAAGTTTTGTTTGTTTCAGCAACCAAATTTAGTGCCGAGTCTGGTAACAAATGTGACGGCGCGCAGAGAGCAGGATGCTCATGTAGTTCTTTAGAAAAAGCTCATGCGAAGCGTAAATATCCTTCTTACGCGTACACTTTGTTGCCTGTCGCCTTTTTACACCAGGCTTTGCAATGTGCGCACGGTTTCTGTAGAATGCAGAGTTTGGTTCTAATTTCCCACATTTTATTCTAGTGTGTGGGGCGTCGGGAGAAGAAGAAGACGGCCGAGCGAGGCGCGAGCGCGAGCGGGGGCAGCCGGCGAAGAAAGAGGAAGAGCGTGCTGCGCGAGGCTGGGGCCGGGCAGGAACGATAGATCTGTTCTGACTGGTCTGGCCCATAGGCAGCCGGCAATGGCCAGGCGGCGCCACGAGAGTACTGCGTACAGCGCCACAAGCGGAGGCGTCTCTGTTAATGGGGCGGCCAATCTGCCCGTCGGGCCGTTGCGAACGGCGGCGACCTCGATTTCAGCAGTCCCCGTGTGTACCTGCGTCCCATGTCCCTGGTTCTTTTATGTGTTTTTTTTTTTTTTAAGACCATCGGCAGTCCTGATAAGTCCAAGTGTTTAGAGAATATTCTAGAGTCGTCATTTGGACACCGGTTTGAGTTGTCTTCACTACTTGTGGCCGCCCGATCGGTCTGTGCTTCGCCCGTCTCCCAGGAAGTGAAACAACACAACGAGAAAGCAGCGAATAGGTTTATTGTACATCCCGGTTGCCCGTCTTTGAGAGCCGGCAGTCCGCACCCGCCGACCCTAATGCGTCGTTCAGAGCTCGCAGTCGGAGCCCATGTCCAGGCCTGCGGATCGTCCTCCCCACGCCAGTGCTGCGTAGGCTAGCTGTTCCGGGCTATCACAGCCAGAGTCTCGCTGCGGAACCACTCGGGATCGTCATGGACTAGGCCGGTACGGTCACGGTTCGCCGCTTCCGCCGGTCCCCGAACCTCGCTGGTGGAATTCTCCGGGGTTCGCCATGGGCCAGATATTAGCCAGAACGGATCTATCGTTCCTGCCTGGCCCCAGCCTCGTGCAGCACGCTCTTCCCTTTTCTTCGCCGGCTGGCCCCGCTCGCGCCTCGCTCGGCTGTCCTCTTTTTCTCCCAACGCCCACACACTAGAATAAAATGTGGGCAATCCACGATTTGCAAAAAAGCTGCTGCGCATGCGCGAGCAGAGTTTGGTTGGAAAACAAATGGGCGTGCCGGATATTCCTAGGCTGCGACAGAGGCGCGGGAGCGAGTACGGCCGGGCGAGAGTTCGAGTCGCTTTGCTTACCGTCATGCAGGCCCACTGTGTTGCGCTTGGTTGCACGAATTACTTCTACGGCAGAGAGAACGCCGAGTTTTTTTAGATTTCCGTCGGCCAGGTTGTATCCTGCGAAAAGAGAAGCTTGGATAGCTGCCGTGAGAAGAAACACGGACGGCTCGCCATGGCAGCCAATTAAACGACCACTGCCGGATCTGCAGCGCGCATTTTGTCGCGGGTACGTCGATTTTGCAGCACCCCGATAGGGAGAAGAGGCTGCACGGACGGACAGCTTGCGTGCACGAGCTTTACGCCCACGTATTTCAAGGCAAACCAAAACTATGCATCACGAAGCCTAGTTGTTTTCCAACCACCTTCCAGCCTCGCACCCATGTTTCCAACGTTGCGCGATAGGTGGCGCGCACTACTTGGCAAATCGTCAATGTAGAACCAAACTCTGCATGCTACAGAACCGTACGCACATTTCAAAGCCTGGTGTAAAAAGGCGACAGGCAACGAAGTGTACGCTTCGCACGAGCTTTTCTAAAGAAAACCTTTATCATCCTGCTTTCTGCACGCAGTCACATTTGTTACCAGACTCAGCATTAAATTTGGTTGCTGAAACAAAAACTTTTGCTACGAAAATCCACTGTTTGAAAACTCGCAGGGTTGGAAGGTTTTGGTTGCGACCACGCGTGCCGAACGGCATTAGGAGTGCCGGAACGCGAAGCCGACGGATCGCCCGATTCTCGACGTCACTAGCGAAGCAACAATCGGCCCGATTGTTCCTATCGTTTCCCTATGTGGCTGTCAAAGCGACTAGTAATACAACTTATATAAATATGTTATTTTGCCGAGTAGTCTGCAAAACGAGTTCGTCCGACCACTTTCCAAGCCTGCACATATATTTTCGTTTCACTTCCCCCACAACAGTTTCTGTAAAATTCACTTACTTGATGCGTCGCACTGCAGTAATCCACTTTTGTCGCCGTGTCGCTTCCCAAGATCTCGAAGGGAAGCGGTGAAGTTTGATGCTTGAGTCACCTTCGCGACTGTGGCCGTCTTTCACGTAGCAGTAGCAACGTTTATTTTTGGGGGGAACTCTAGGAGTAGGCGAGATGTTACAGGAACCCGGTGAGGTCATAGAGACGTGAAGTTAGGACTTACATTTACGAAAAACGGTTCCAAAAAAAGCTCACGCCGATCCGAAATGCAACAACACATGAGTTTCTGAATGCGCCCGCCCGCAGCCCCCGCGACTCGCGCAGGCCTGGCCTGCCCAGTTTCTTTATTTTGCAGCCGCTAGATGGCGCAACGTGTCGCGCCAAACTGCATTGCAGGTTGCCTATGGCGAACCCCGGAGAATTCCACCAGCGAGGTTCGGATCAGGACCGGCGGAAGGGGCGAACTCTGACCATATCGGCCTACGCAGCACTGGCGTGGGGAGGACGATCCGCAGGCCTGGGCTCCGACTGTAAGCTCTGAACGACGGGCGACAGCTAGCGTCGGCGTGTCCGGACTGCCGGCTCTCGAAGACGGGCAACCGGGATGTATACAATAAACCCATTCGCGGCCTTCTCGTTGTGTTGTTTCACTTCCTGGGAGACGGGCGAAGCACGAGACCGATCGGGCGGCCACAAGTAGTGAAGACAACTCAAACTGGTGTCCAAATGACGACTCTAGAATATTCTCTAAACACTTGGACCTATCAAGGCTCCCGATGGCCTTAAAAACCCGCATAAAAGAACCAGGGACATGGCACGCAGGGACGCAGGTGCACACGGGGACCGCTGAAATCGGGGTCGCCGCCGCTCGGAACGGCCCGACGGACAGATTGGCCGCCCCATTAACAGAGACGCCACCGCTTGTGGCGCTGAATGCAGTACTCTCGTGGCGCCGCCTGGACTTTGCCGGCTGCCTATGAAAATTTGCCACAGGGGTTATATTTCTTGTTCAATTCGTTGACAAGAATATTGAAACTTGCTCTTGCTTGCAGATATATTGCAATCATAATATACATATGGTTGCTTTTCAATCAGTCTTTGCCGTGCCGATCGCACAAATATGTAGGTGCAACTCGCATGACTGTGTGGCATATTTACCAACAATTTAATAAAAACAGCAGCTTACAGTGAGACGCCACTTATGCAAGGTGCAACCTATAGACCGAAAAAATATGGTATATACTAATTGCGATTGGCACTGAGGGCTTCTTTATTAGTGATAGTTCTCCTTGCTGTCCCGACTCTCGAGTGATAGATGGCAGTCAGTATTGGTAGATCACTGATGACTCAGAATGGGCGATAAGTTAACAAGTCCACCCAGAATGGTCTGGAATAAAAGGGTAAAACAACACTGCACAAATATGTCAAGCGACACCACCCTTCACTACACTGTGGACGTCTTTCATGGATGATGCTTCTTCTGATGCGCATTTAAATGTGCTTTTTGCACAAACGTTTCTCCACACTGCTCATAATGAAATGGCGGGTCTCCACCATGAAGTCTCTTGTGACACCTCAACTGAAGCCGCCGCTTAAATGTGGCCCTGCACTTTCTGTGGGGCCACATTTGTCGCCCGTGTGGACTCTTCTGTGACGCATCAAGTCACGGCTACCCACAAAAGATATATGGCAAAACTGGCACCTAAACGGCCTTTCCCCTGTGTGGATTCTTACGTGAGCCCGCAGGGTACTTCTCCGTGTAAATGCCTTCGGGCAAATCTCGCACCTGAACGGCTTTTCACCCGTGTGAATTCTCTCGTGAACGTGCAGGTTACCCTTCAATGCAAACACTCTGTAGCAGACACGGCAGCTGAAGGGCTTCTCGCCTGTGTGCGTCCTTTCATGGTCCTTGACATCCGACGTGCGAGAGCTGGAGAACGGGCAGAACCGGCACCGATACTTCTTCTTTTGGTGATGGTGTGCCATCCGCTGCCACACGGCGAGCAAGTCATTGTCAGAAGAGTGTTCGCCCTCGCCGTCTTTACAGTCAAGGGCCTCTTCTTCGGTTTTAATGGCTCCCGTGACAGGCCCTGCAAGAGAAACAAGCATATTTTATTCAACAGCCTCTTCTTTTACCAAGAGAAGCAGCTTAAAGCCCAAAGTGTACCTGAGCATGAACACTGACATGGTGGGAGGTGGTCATTAACTTGAACAAATGCTGCACTCCCAAGAAAGATTGTCTTTTGGTGCCTAGATAGGACACATATGTCACAAAACAAACTTTTTCGAAAAAGAAAAAAAATATTTAGCACAATATTTACATTACGAGACTGATTTTGAGTTAGGAGCAATTTGTAAACCTTTTTGTTTCAGTGTCAACGTCTCGAAAGCAAACCACATTTCAGAATTGTTCCGTACATCTGAAATATGTATTCGAACATAAATACTGGATTAATATTTTTTTTTTTTTCAGGGAAAGTAATTTTTTTATGTACATTGCCAATAAAGGCACTTAAAAATGTTTTGTGTAAGTTCAGCATCTCTTTAAGGACGGCAGATTCCATACGTAGAATGCTTTATGTCTGTAACGCCTTTTCCATACTAAAACTAAATAAAACTCGCGCATTCATTGCCTACAGACTTCAGAGCACTTAAAGGGGCACTGACACCCCAAAGGTGGTATTTTTTTTATTGTCTAAAATGGTGCAAATTGTAGTCATAACCACACAAAAAAATACCGAAACACACAAAAAAAAAATTTCCAACGCGCGTCTGTGCCTTTTTATTTTTGGTGTCTTTCTCTCCTGCTCCTCACCTCCTCGCTTCTTTTGATTTGCGACATCAAATATCAAGAAATTCAGAAGCTTTGTAGGTGACATTTCTGTAACATTTATTAACAGCATTCATAAAACATGTTTTTTGACGTAAATGCAAACGCACTACGGCCCTTCTTTTTGAAATGCCGAAAATCAAAGTCCAGTGTAATGTCGCCTCCTCAATTTTTACCCTCCCTCAGAAAACGTGGCGGCGCTCGACGCGTGTAGCAGAGGATGATCGGTGAATTGGACGAAGTGGTCTTTTTTAGGTGCCCGACAACGTCTCAGACTTCAAAAGGAAATCGTCAAATGGTCAAAACAACTGGGTATGGTGCCTGTGTATCGTTGTTTCAGTTGTGACTCCGCCAGGGCAGCCTTTCACGCAGAACCGTCAAGAACCGGCGAGACGTTGGCCTTCACGTCTTTTCACAAAAGCCCACTGCGCATTCTCTTCGACCTCACACCGTTGAGATCGCTGAAAGGGCCCCAAAAGAACTTAAAACTTCAAAGCCAAGCGTCATCTGCTCACAGTGATAGGTGGCACGGCACGCACAAAAGAAACCGGTTGTTCACGCGACATCAGCTAACACGACACTTCGGGTCGCAGCCATAACGGCGGTTTGGAGCGGAAGCGTGAAAAAACTCTACTTGCAGGACGGCTTAATATTTGACGTCACTGCACTGGCGCGGATCGTGCGAAAACTTCAAATTCGGCATTTGGAAATTGTTTTTTCACTTCACAAATACTGAATTCCCAAGTTTAGAATTTTCAGGGTAATGGCCAGACATTGTTTTCAATAGTTTCACATAATAAAAAAAAATATATGATTATGACATGTCAGTGCCCCTTTAACTAATTTTTCTATTTCATGCCTGATAAATACTCGAAATCTCCAGTTTCTACTCCCACTCTCCCATCACCTAACAAGTGAGCCGACATTGAAATAGTGCTTGCAACCTCGTAGCAACATGTCATTACTACTAAAAGCATGTAGGTAAATACTGTGTAGAGCGCGACAGGCCACTTGGCTAAAAGAAAACAAAACGATTTTAACACAGCACTTTCAAACTGGCTTCATTCACATGAACACTGCACTAGTGGACTGGGTTTACTGTGGTAGTTTGATTTGAGGGAGAGAACAGTTGTAATTTTCCATGCTTGGGCCACACTTAATCCTAATGCTGTCAGATTGGTGGAAAACCGGATGGTCGCAAAGAACTGATCATACCAAAAGTTAGCCAGTGGGGGTGAAGCCCTCCCTAACCTATGCATTCCCTAGGCATGCATTCCACAGATTTTCTTGGAGAAAATTGTCAAAGATATTTTTTCACAAGCTTTAAAAGAGGCTGAATAGAGAAGCATGGTAGATCTCAATGAAATGGTATGGCACACAACACTGTCCACAACCAAGACACTGGTGGTGTCCAAGAATATGTAACAGTGCAAAAAAACTCTTCAGTGATAGTCATGTCAGAACATTTAAACACAAAAGTGATAAAACTGGGAAAGCATGAACAGAACAAATGGCATCATCACTGAATATATAAAACAATATTGTACACAAGCAACACAAAATTAAAAAAAGATATGATTCGAGGTAATGCAAAACAACTTTGCATATTTCCTGTTAGAAAGATTGATGTACCCCTTAATATAATAAAACATTATGGGGCACTATTCATTTCATTTAGGGTCATTTAGAGTCAGAGTCATTTAGGGGAAGTCCTTTAGAGGGCTACTGCATCACGCTGGTTTTGTTTACATAGATGTGAAATTAGTGGATTGGATCAGGTGGTCGGCTATTCGTGGTTGGCAAAATGGATGATAAAATGGAAATAGCTGGCCAAAACATGGCAACATCCGATCTAATCCTACGGCGTCGCATCTATGTGAATAAACAATCTATGCGAAGAATCAAACTGCCGGAAGTTGGCCTGACTGGTGGGGGCTCCGTTCCACGAGTAGCAATGTGCGGATTCGCTGCATTCGCTCCGAGACAATGCAAGAGAGATTGACCTGCAAATAATAATTGGGAATTTATTAGTGTGTCACTGTGTTCACAATGGTCTGCAGGTTACAACAGCGGCAAAGAAAAAGCAACTTGCCACATGGTACCTCTATAAACAAAAGTACAATGCAAGACAGTTATCTTTCTCATCAGTTAAGCCAATAGGCCCGAAGAAAACCCCTGGAATACATGCCAGGTCACAAATGATTTGTTTGCAGATGCAAGCTACCCTGTTAGAGACATATTTTACAAACGTCCTCTTCTGGGAGCTTACTGTGCGCAACCACTGGCATATGTTTAAGGGAAACTCCGGTCAATTCCAAAAATTCTGGGATTACGGTGCTTATCGAGTCAACAATACTAATAAACGATTCTATGTCATTCGTTTTCTGAAAAGTTAAATAGTCTTCTTGCAAATCTCGTTTAAACGAAAATCACAAGGCAAACCGAAACCTTGCCCTTGGCAGGCAACATTGGTCCTCCTTGTCAACTACTGGACATCACGTGGTACGGAGACGTCGGCTGTGTCATCGACGAAAGCGGCAGACAGCGTGACGGCGTTGTTGACCCGGCACGGTCACACAGTGGCAGTGTCACGGAGACATGCTCTCCTTCTCTGCCCCACACTCTTTTTCTCTCTCACCCCCGCGCCTTGACGAGTAAGAAACAAACAAAACAATTCTTCCAGTTGTTTATGTTCTGCGCACTGTTGGCTGTGTCCACACAGCAACATTGACTGTGCTGCTCCGCACGCCGCGCATCGCCCGCTCGATTGGGCGGATTGGTGATCGTGGAGCCCCTCCGACCTTGTTGGCCTGTTTAATTAACTTTTAGATGAAATTGCAATGTAATATTTTATGTGTAGGCTTTTCAGATGATACGACATAGGACTGCATTGTTTTCTCAACGTCGAAAATTGAACGGCGCTGCCCTTTAAGGGGACGTCTCCCGAGTAAAATAAAGTCTGCATTGCAACACTGTTACTTCCAGTGCAAGAAACCACACCAACATTTGATTAATTCCGGAGGCAGTAGTGGTTGTGCCCTACAAGTTGTTAATGGACTTTCCAAGTTTCATACGTGGGAGAAAACCAATTTATCGCACTAGACTACTATGTTGGAGCATCAGAAAAGATAGGCACGGGCTCTTGTCTGAAAAACTGGAATGAAGAGTAGTCTGCATGATTACACCAGAACTCCCATCAAAACAACCAGGTACACAAACAAACTCCAAACAACAGGAAAAAAAAATTAAAATCAAGGCAGGGACTGGGGCACTTTTCATGTGATAACTCCTGACTAGGTCTCTTGTGTGGCTGAGGTCTCACTAGCTATATCTTTTTTTCTCTTCTAATTGGCTTTAAAAACAAAGTACTTGGTACACTTACCTTATTCATTTAATTTAAATTTGAGTTAAAAGCGCAGTGCTAAACCAAATGCAGACAGGTGTAACTTCATTTTTTTTTTTTCTGACCACCCCAACTTAAAATTTGTCAGTGATACACACAGAGTCATTTAAGCATCCAGAGACCATGAACTGATCACTTCGTGATTTGCAACAGAAACACTGCAAGTGCCAAGAATTCAAACTGCCTAAAAAGTTTGATACAGTCGTTTACGCGGACGAGTCGCTTCGAAGCAACAGTTCAAGGAAACGACGTCAGTACCTGCTCAAAGCGACACAGGTCGGATACACAAAATGAACCTTTAATGGTTTACTTGCCAAAACAAACGAAGGGCATCTAACGGGCCCCAGCAAAAGACAGAGGTTTAACTTCGATCACTCGAGAATCTTTTTCCCCCGACGGCCTGTAGGCATTAAGTATGAATCGACGAGGCCTGCGACCCCTTTACTCACACACCGTCGACCCCACTGTTGCTCGCAGTCGAATGAAGCAGAGTCTGGCGCACGGTGCGAGCTGTTTTGCGCACAGGAGCAGAAAGGAACTGCCTAGATTCTAGAACTGCCAAGTTCAATGACAAAGCACCCGGGCCAACATGTGGGAAAAAGCACACAAGCAGCACTCTCTGAACACCAGGCGACACATTCAAATTTCAGGAACTCGCACATTCATTGAACGTAGACACGAAGTTGCAGTTAAGACGAGTTTGGATGATTGATCCAGTCGCTGTCCAGAAGCTAGAGATGATCAAACCACAGTTGAACAAACCTCATCCAGGCAAGGCAACAAACACTCACCTACTGACCTCAATCAGGCATCATCAACGCAAGCCTGCAAGCGTGTGTACATTGTCAAAATAAAGGCGATAACACTGCATTCTTGCTTTTTTTGGGAGTCACCATTTCTTGCGCGAAAACAAATGCAGCGGTTGCTGAGCCTTCACCAAAAGGGATATTAATGTAAATATGCATGTTTTTTCGATTTAAGTCACTTGACGACAGTTTTACATGGAACTGTCGTCCCATATTCGCAACGTCTCGTTTTTAACCTTTAAAATGCCAGTTTCTGGTGTTAGGACACACACGGACGTTTAGGAAGATGGGGAATGTCGGATGTGCAACGTCGGGCATTATAGTTCTGTGTTTAGTTTTATGCACATACATGAAAATAGCGAAATACCACGAATCGAAAAAAGCAATATTATATTGTTTTTGCACACACTACTTCTGAGCCGAAAACTGGATTGTTATAATTGTGAGGAGCTCTTTAAACTAATTGTCAGCCAATGTTTCAACTACCTCGTTGCATCACTGGAAAGGTCAAATGAAAATTACTTTATTCAGAATGTTCTGCATCATTTGTCACTTGCGCAGTGGACTGCGTAAATTACTGGTCGATCATCTATTCTTGAGGCAGAAAATAATGAAGAGAATCTCACTCGCTCACAAACGCGCAGTTACCGTGTTGCCTACTTCTCACCGCGCCGTAACCGCTGGTTGTACTACACTGCACAGCATCCATTTGCAATCCACGGCCTCATCATGCTCTCGCGCGTGCGCAGACATTTGTCGAACTTTCGTCTGAATCTTTGCCGAACTTTCTTTCAAAAGTTCGGCATTTGCGCAAACCTTGCCGAATCTGAAGTTTGGCAGATTTGGTCCATCACTAGTGTTGAACTTAAAGTATCCAGGAATGGTAGAAAGTAAAGTACTCTGGGGCATGGCAGCACTAAAATGCACCTACCGTATTTCCTAATGCGAGTCGTTTTGTTTTTAAGGAATTTCCATCGGTGCATTTTATACAATGATGGAACTTATATACAGTATTTTCTATACGAGTCTTAACTATGAAAATTCGCCACAGGGGTTATATTTCTCGTTCAACTCGTTGACGAGAATATTGAAACTTGCTCTTGCTTGCAGATATATTGCAATCATAATACACACAAGGTGGCTTTTCAATCAATCTTTGCTGTGTCGGTCATGCAAATATGTCGGTGCGACTCGTATAAATGTGCGGCCTCTTTACCAACGTTTTATTGAAAACTGCAGTTTACAGTGAGGCGCCAAATATGCAAAGTTGTAACTTAAATACAGGAAAATATGGTATATACAAATTGCAATGGACACTGAGGGCTTCTTTATTAGCAATAGTTTTCTTTGCTGTCCCGACTCTAGAGTGATAGACGGCAGCCAGTATTGGTAGATCATAGATGACTCAGAATGGGCGATCAGTTGACAAGTCAACTCAAGATGGTCTTGAACAAAAAGGGAAAACGACAATGTACAAATATGTCGAGCGACACCGCCCTTCACTACACTGCAGACGTCTTTCAGGGATGATGCTCCTTCTGATGTGCATTTAAATGTGATTTCTGCACAAACGTTTCTTCACACTGCTTGCAATGAAATTGCGGATCTCCACAGTGAAGTCCCTCGTGACACCTCAACTGGAACCGCCGCTAAACGCAGCCCCGCAAGTTCCGCACCTGTACGGTTTGTCGCCCGTGTGGACTCTTCTGTGACGCACCAAGTCATTGCTACCTGCAAAAGCCTTGTGGCAAGTCTGGCACCTGAACGGCTTTTCACCCGTGTGAATTCTCTCGTGAACTTGCAGGTTACCCTTCAATGAAAACACTTTGTAGCAAACGCGGCAGCTGAAGGGCTTCTCGCCTGTGTGCGTCCTTTCATGCCCTTTGACGCTCGACGGGCAAGAGCTGGAGAAGGGGCAGAACCGGCACTGATACTTCTTCTTTTGGTGATGGTGTGCCATCTGCTGCCGCATGGGGAACGAGCCATTGTCAGAAGAGTGTTCGCCCTCGGCGTCTTTACAGTCAAGGGCCCTTCTTCGACTTTAATGGCTCCCGTGACAGGCCCTGCAAGAAAAACAAGCATATTTTATTCAACAGCCTCTTCTTTTACCAAGAGAAGCAGCTTAAAGACCAAAGTGTACCTGAGCATGGACAGTGACATGGTGGGAGGTGGTCATTAACTTAAACAAATGCTGCACTCCCAAGAAACATTCTTTTTGAGTGCCTAAATAGGACACAAATGTCACAAAACGAACTTTGTCGAAAAAGAAAAAAAATATTTTGCACAATATTTAAGTTACAAGATTCATTTTCAGTTAGGAGCAATTCGTAAACCTCCTATAGTTTCAGTGTCAACTTCTCGAAAGCAAACCACATTTCAGAATTGTTCTGTACTCGAAATGTGTATCGCAAATAAATACTGGATCAATATTTTTTATTCAGGGAAAGTACTTTTTTTTTACGTACATTGCCAATAAAGGCAGTTCAAAAGTGTTTTGTGTAAGTTCAGCATCTCTTTAAGGACAGCAGATTCCATACATAGAATGCTTTAAGTCTGTGATGCCTTCTCCATACTAAAACTAAATAAAACTCGCACATTCACCGCCTACAGACTTCAAAGCACTTAAAGGGGCACTGACACCCCGAAGGTCGTATTTTTTTTATTGTCTAAAACGGTGGAAGTTGTGGTCATAGACTCGCAAACAAATACCGCAACGGAAAACAAATTTTTCCAAGCGCGCGTGTGCCTTTTTATTTTTGGCGCCTTTCTCTCCCGCTCTTCGCCTCTTTTGATTTGTGACGTCAAATATCATAAAATTTAGAAGCTTTGTAGGAGACATTTATGTAACATTTAATAGCAACAGTCATAAAACATGTTTTTTAACGCAATGAAACCTTTCCGGAATTCATTCTGGCCACTTTGATCACTATCATCATCATCAGAAAATTGGCATATGTGCTATACTAATGGCGGCCTTCTGTTTACTGATGAAGGAAGAAGTTGAAGATGCTCCTAAGCAGATGATTCAAGGTTTACACATTCTAGACGTTAGCGCGACGTGAAGCAGGAATTGGATGCAAGAGCTGCGTAAGCGTTCATTTCTAACTCGGTCCCAGTCAATATGTTAGTAACACACACTCGGCTTCAAAGCCCCTTCATGTACAGAACTCTATCAAGGCGTCTATGTGGGTTGGCGCTTCGTTCTGACTGGTTGCATCTTTTTCGCCATCGACACTGAAAGAGATTGAAAAAGAACTGTACAATGAAGGGCACATTCTCGTTTACCGTTGACTTGCGAAAGTGACGGTGCCCCATAAAATACTGCAGACCACAGGTTCATTGCCACCATTAGTACGGTAAAAGTTAAACTGCCATTTGAGTCACCAGATGGCACTGAATTCCGGAAAGGGTCTATTGCCAACGCAATACGGCCCTTCTTTTTGAAATACCGAACATCGAAGTCCAGTGTGTAGTTGCCTCCTGAATTTTGATCCTCCCTCGGAAAACATAACGGCGATTGACGCGTGTAGCAGAGGATGATCGGGGAATCGGACGAAGTGCTTTTTTTAAGTGTCCGACGACATCTCAGACTTCAAAAAGGAAATCATCAAGCAGTCCAAACAGCTGGGTTTGGTGTCTGTGTATCGTAGTTTCGGTGGTGACTTCATGCAGAACCAGCGAGACGTGTCCCCTCACGTCGCTCACAAAAGCCCACTGCGCATTCTCTTCAACCTCGCACTGTTTAAAATAATTTGAGATCGCTGAAAGGGCCCTAAAAGAACTTCAAACTCAAAAGTCGAGCGTCGTCTGATAGGCGGCACGGCACGCGCAGAGGAAACCGGTTGTTCACGCAACGCCGGCGAACACGACACTTCGGGTCGCGGCGGCAACGGCGGTTCGAAGCGGAGGCGTGAAAGAAAGTCGACTCGCAGGACGGATCAATATTTGACGTCACTGCACCGGGCGCGGATCGTGCGGGAACTTCAAATTCGGCATTCGGAAATTGTTTTTTTACTTCACAAATACTGAATTCCCAAATTTCGAATTTTCAGGGTAATGTCCAGGCATCGTTTTCAATAGTTTCACATAATAAAAAGGTATATACGATTTTGATGTGTCAGTGCCCCTTAACTAATTTTTCTATTTCATGCCTGATGAATACTCGAAATCTCCACTCTCCCGTCACCTAACTAGTGAGCTGACATTGAAATAGTGCTTGCAGCCTCGTAGCAACATGTTATACACTACTAAAAGCATGTAGGTAAATACTGTGTAGAGAGCGACAGGCCACTCGGCTAAAAGGAAACAAAACGATCTGGACACAGCACTTTCAAACTGGCTTCATTCGCATGAACACTGCACTAGTGGACTGGATCTAGTGCGGCAGTTTGGTTTGAGGGAGAGAACAGTTGTAATTTTCCATGCTTGGGCCACACTCACTCCTAATGCTGTCACACTGGTGAAAAAAGGGATGGTCGCAAAGAACTGATCATACCAAAAGTTAGCCAGTGGGGGTGAAGCCCTCTCTAACCTATGCATTCGCTAGGCATGCATTTTCTAAATTTTCTTTGAGAAAATAGCCACAGATTTTTACAAGGTTTAGAAGAGGCTGAATAGAGAAGCATGGTAGATCTCAATGCAATGGTACAGCACACAACACTGTCCACAACCAAGACACTGGTGGTGTCCAAGAATATGTAACAGTGCAAAAAACTCTCCAGTGATAGTCAGGTCGCACCTACCTCAGAATATTTAAACCCAAAAGTGATAAAACTGGGAAAGCATGAACAGAACAAATGGCATCATCACTGAATATATAGAACAATTTTGTACACTAGCAACACAAAATTAAAAAAAAAATGATTGGAGGTAATGAAAAGCAACTTGGCATATTTCCTGTTAGAAGGACTGATGTACCCCTCAATATAATAAAACATTATGGGGCACTATTCATTTCATTTAGGGTTAGAGTCATTTAGGGAAGTCTTTTAGAGGGCTACTGCACCATGATGGTTTTGTTTACATAGATGTGACATTAGTGGATTCGATCAGGTGGTCGGCTACTCGTGGTTGGCAAAACGGACGATAAAATGGACATAACTGGCCAAAACATGGCAACATCCAATCTAATCCAACGGCGTCGCATCTATGTGAATAAACAATCTATGCGAAGAATCAAGCTGCCGGAAGTTGGCCTGACTGGTGGGGGCTCCGTTCCACGAAGTAGCAATGTGCGGATTCGCTGCTTTCGCTCCGAGACAATGCAAGAGAGATTGACCTGCAAATAAAAATTGGGAATTTATTAATGTGTCACTGTGTTCACAATGGTCTGCAGGTTACAACAGCGGCAAAGAAAAAAGCAACTTGCCACATGGTACCTGCTATAAACAAAGTACAATGCAAGACAGTTATCTTTCTCATCAGTTAAGCCAATAGGCCCGAAGAAAACCCCTGGAATACATGCCAGGTCACGAATGATTTGTTTGCAGATGCAAGTTACCCTGTTAGAGACATATTTTACAAACGTCCTCTTCTGGGAGCTTACTGTGCGCAACCACTGGCATATGTTTAAGGGAAACTCCGGTCAATTCCAAAAATTCTGGGATTACGGTGCTTATCGAGTCAAAAATACTAATAAACGGTTCCACGTCATTCATTTTCCGAAAAGTTAAATAGTGTTCTTGCAAACCTCGTTTAAACAAAAAACACAAGGCGAACCGAAACCCTGTTCTTGGCAGGCAACATTGGTCCTGCCCGTCAACTACTGGACATCACGTGGTACGGGAGACGTCGGCTGTGTCATCAACGAAAGCGGCAGACAGCGTGACAACGTTGCTGACCCAGCACGGTCACACAGTGGCAGTGTCACAGAGACATGCTTTCCTTCTCTGCCCCACACTCTTTTTCTCTCTCGCCCCCGTGCCTTGAAGAGTAAGAAACAAACAAAACAATTCTTCCAGTTGTTGACGTTCTATGCACTGTTGGCTGTGTCCAGACAGCAACATTGACTGTGGTGCTCTGCACGCCGCGCATCGCCCGCTCGATTGGGCGCAGTGGTGACCGTGGAGCCCCTCCGACCTCGTTTGCCGGTTTAATTAACTTCTAGGTGGAATTGTGTTGTAATATATTATGTGTAGGCTTTTCAGATGATACGACATAGGACTGGATTGTTTTCTCAACCCCGAAAATTTGACCGGCGCTGGCCTTTAAGGGGACGTGCGCATGATTGTAATTTTTAGATTTTTAGGATGCTTAGGGCCCATAGAATCAGTTATGACAAAGAACAGACTATCGCAGAATCCTCTTTAGAGCCCCTTTAACTCACCTGACCTTGGCTCCCTAGCTTCCAACTGTTTCGCAACACTGCACGCAGAAGTCCAGATTGTTGGTTTTCAAGGACAAAAAAAGCCATAAACACATCACTGGATGAACTGAAGGACATTGTCAAGAATAGGTTACAGAAATGCTTGGACAAGATCAAAACCCTCTGGAAGAAATCTGCTTTTACAAGGGGGATGGGGCTTATTTTGAAGGAGTATATGTTTCCAGCTTTGTATCTCAGACAATCTCTGGACTTACGGGCCCAGTCCCAGAACTTTTGGATCCTACATCATGGATGGCAAAACACAAGTTCGAATTCTCCGACAAAAGACCTGAATTAAATCAAGACGTCCCAAAAATCCCCCAAAATACTGATGTAATAAAAATGTTTAAGAAAAAAAAAACTGTCTTTTTTGTTGCATGCAATGACAACCCAGAGCTCAACATTTTTAAGGGAAATTTGCAGTCTGCATCACATCTCCATTATTGCAAGAAACAGAATGAAAAAATACATGATTTTAGACCACAGAAACACATATTCTACTACTTTGTACAGCCAAACAAATAGTCTCTGGGGTGGCTCGCAAACAGTCTCTACACAAACCCCGTTACGATTGGAACTTCTCCCGAGTAAAATAAAGTGTGCGATGCAACATTGTTACTTCCAGTGCAAAAATGTGCACCAACATTTGGTTTATTCCGGAGACTGTAGTGGTTGTGCCCTACATGTTGTTAACGGACTTTCCAAGTTTCATACGTGGGAGAAAACCAATCTATCACACTAGACTACTATGTTGGAGCATCAGAAAAGAAAAGCAGGGGCTCTTGTCTGAAAAACTGGAATGAAGAGTAGTCTGCATGATTACACCAGGACTCCCATCAAAACAACCGGGGGGCTATGTTGCACGTTTTGGACTCCCAGAAGACCAGGGAGAAGGAAGTGACGTCAACAACGCTCTTTGGATGTTGATTGGTGGAGTCGCTGATGACGGTATCTGCAGAAGATACGTTCATTCACACCTCACGTCACTTCCGTCTCCCTAGTCTCCTGGGAGTCCAAAACGTACAACATAGCCCCCCAGGTACAAAGACAAACTCCAGACAACAGAAAAAAAAAAAATCAATGCAGGGACTGGGGCACATTTTATGTAATAACTGCTGACCAGGTCTCTTGTGTGGCTGAGGTCTCACTAGCCATATGTTTTTCTCTTCTAATTGGCTTTCAAAACAAAGTAGTTGGTACACTTACCTTATTCATTTAATTTAAATTTGAGTTAAGTTTGCAGTGCTACCCCAGGTGCAGACAAAGGTAACTCCATTTTTAGTCTTTTTTTTTTTCTAACCACACCAACTCAAAATCTGTCGGTGATACACACAGAGTCATTTAAGCATCCAGAGACCATGAACTGATGACTTCGTGATTTGTAACAGAAACACTGCAAGTGCCACGAATTCAAACTGCCCACAAAGTTTGATAGTCGTTTACGCGGACGGGTCGCTTTGAAGCAACACTTCAAGGAAACGACGTCAGTACCTGCTCAAAGCGACACAGGTCGGATACACAAAATGAACTTTTAATGGTTTACCTGCCAAGCAAACGAAGGGCATCTAACGGGCCCCAGCAAAGGACAGAGGATTAACTTCGATCACATGGGGATCTCTTTCCCGACGCCCTGTCGACAATAAGTATGAATCGATGAGGCCTGTGGTTCCTTCACTCACCCACCGTCGACCCGACTGTTGCTCGCAGTCGAATGAAGCAGAGTCTGGCGCACGGTGCGAGCTGTTTTGTGCACAGGAGCAGAAAGGAACTGCCTAGATTCTAGAACTGCCAAGTTCAATGACAAAGCACGCACCCGTGTAACGGGCCAACATGTGGGGAAAAAGCACACACGCAGCACTCTCTGAACATCAGGCGACACAATCAAATTTCAGGAAATCGCGCAATCATTGAACTTAGACACGAAGTTGCAGTTAAGACGAGTTTGGATGATTGATCCAGAAGCTAACGATGATCAAACCTCAGTCAAACCACGACCAACTCTATTGTGTGATCCAACCTGTCCAAACCATATACCTTGGTCCAAACCACGACCGGCAACAAACACAACAATCGACCGACAATAGAACTTTGGATTGGGTTGGATAATGACTACTTTTACTGGTATCCTTAGTGCGATTGTTTTTTGCTATCAGATTAGTAATCAGTCTTTATATTATAGAAACTTAAAAAAAAAAACTTTTACGGTTTATCTTTTTGATACAAAATATGTTATTTGTTTTTGTTGCATGTACGCATGTCTGTTTTTTAGTTTCGGTTTTTGTATGCCGTCCGCGGACTAAAGCGTATTTGGAATGGGATGATTCAATTTCTAATGGTCTCGCTTTGAACTCCTAGAGATATTTCCTGGAGATTTTGTACCCTACTTCTTGTGAGAGAAAAGCAACGGTCCGAGTTCACATAATTTTCATTTGGGTTTCCGTCAAATGGCGCCAAGTGTGAAGCTAGGGTGAAGCCGTTGGAGCCGTTGAATAAAGCTGTAGTGAAGCTATTTTGTACATTTGCGCCAACGTTGTACAACCAATAATAATAATAATTATAATAAACATAAAAAATAATAATAATAATAATAATATTAATAATAATTTTATTCCAGCATTTGATTTCCTCATTATATTAGACTCGGGTCTGTCGAAGCCAGTGTTGGCTTGTGTGGATTGATAGTGGGGCCGCATTATATACATGTCTCTTTGTATGCCAACTGTCGAATGGTAAATGCTGTGAAACAACTTCAAACAAAGTGCTCTTTTGCGAGTTTCCACTAACTCCCATGTTAAGATATATTTTGTGCGTGTCGCGCTGAAATCTCTACTAGAAAGACTGCAGAACTTAGCCGCTCGGTTTGTATATATTAGAGATTTCAGCGCGACACGCACAAAATATATCTTAAAATGGGAGTTAGTGGAAACTCTGCAATAGAACACTTTGTTTGAAGTTGTTTCACAGCATTTACCATTCGACAGTTGGCATACAAAGAGACATGTATATAATGCGGCCCCACTATCAAGCGGAGCGTGTTGTCCATAGTTTAAAGGTGCGAGGAATTTCGTTCAAAGAGAGGTATTTAGGATGTCCTTTTGTCCAAGAACTATCTACGAGTGCAATCGCCTTGCATGGTTTATAACTTATAAGGTTTATGTGTTGTTTGAATGATTCATTTGCCGTGGAGCAGGGGTCTGACTGACATTGTATGTTGTTTTTGTATGTATACCCCCCCCCCCCCCACACACACACACACACACACTCCCCTGTAATGCCTGATTTGGCGCTGTAGATATTGCATAAATAAATTAATTACTACAAACAAACAAATTTTGTGCTTGCGCACAAAATTTGAGAAGGTGGATGATTACAAATGCCGACCTGCCGCTTGATAGCCGTGAATTTATATGTCATTCAAAACTACCCGGTGAACGCTGTCCGTAACCTCATGACGTCACGTCCGCTACATCCGCTAAATTTACCGGGGAAGGAAGAGGGGCATACCCTCTCCTCCGTACCCTCCCCTCCTCCTTTTCCTCCTCAAGAGCGGCGATACAGAAAATTGTAAACGTCTTTCATTTTTTTAAGTTATTACATTATTGACTCATTCATTTCGGGGCTTTTTTATTGCTATTTAAACCTATTTTTAAGGGTTTTTTGTGTTTTTCGCGAGGTTGGTGAGTTTTTGGTTGACTTGGTTATTCAAGGTTCTTCGGTCAAGCCAAGCCAAGTTCGACTTGTTGAGAATTTGCCATGAGAGTGAGTACGTATGAGGGAGCATGTGAAGGATGTAAACATGACTTTATTATAAACTAAATCATGAAGCTCTGGTGTTTGAGCTGCATATGGCCACTCATATCATGCTTCTGCATCTCAACTGTGTGCTGTAAGTACGACCCCCTGTTTTTTTGTTGTTTTTGTTTTTGTCTCTAAATAATGATACGAACGCAATCCTCTTCGCTGTGACTCGGTTCTGAGGGTGTTACTGAAACTTTCATAATGGACATCTTCAGCGATAGAATTCGAGCCTGTCTAGCGCTTGTTCACCCTACGAGATAGTTAAACAAGACTCAGATATCCCAGGCACAAGATGTCTGATGCCCTCAGGGAAACAATCTCGCAGGGCTTGATCTGTTGCGTTCGCTGCAAGCGACTTTGGGCAGAACCAATAGTGTGGTTCTAGAGGTGTCACATTGCCGATAATCCTTGCCAGGAAAATGACAGGTTGGCGGCAAATGAATCATGTCACGCAACCGCACGAGTTGGGGCATTACAGCGGCAAGCCACGAGAACCGGTTCTTGTAACAGTGTTGAGTCCCGAGATGACACTGCGCTACTCGATTCAAAGCAGTAACAGTTCAGGGTGCTGATGTCGCTGGATTGTAATAAGGCGGAGCCTCTTGAGGGGCGGTTCACCGAATGATACTTTAGCGAATGGTCGGGCGCCGCAGTTCAGTTAAAGGAGGAGGATTCGGTGATTGAATAAGAGAGCACCAAAGCTCGGAAAACGTAATGCGGAAGCTGGCTCTGTAGAAGCCAAGGATCATTCCTGCGTGCGAATGCCTCTGCCTATTTCGATCTGGACAAGCATCTTACCGATGCTCTGTCGTCTTACTACCGATCCAGGGCGCGCATCAAAAATTCCAAGGTTAGCGGCCGTGCTGCACTTGCCAAATTGCTCATCAACCACGAGAAGCTGAGTTGCCTTATCTTAGCGACAAACTGACCTCTTGTCGTCTAGACCAGGGGTCTCCTACCTCTTTTGGTTAAGGGGCCAGACCTTATTCGATCGGCAGTTTTGTCTCGCTTCTGGTATCTTCGTTTACGCGGTTGGTCCGCACAGTGGCAGCTGTTTCTTTACGTGCGTGCCTATTTTTGGCTCCGGTAGCAGCAGGCCTGCTGGAAGCGGGCCGCGGGCCAGGCTTCATTGGAAGAACAGCGACCAGCCGCAGGCCGGTCAGAAGACCTTCACGGGCCGGGGTTTAGAAACCCCTGGTCTAAACAATTAACGTCTAGTTGGCTCTCATTTCATACAGGCTGTTCACTTACACCAACTTTTACCACCTAACTTTGTGCTTAGGGCAATCACATCCTGCCACACTATGGTCTCTAACGGCAGGATGTCCCTTTCGAATGCTTGACCTCGAGAGTGCACTCCTTGTATTTTGTCGTGCTTTGCCTGCACGTGCACACTCGAGGTTGCCGAAGCATTATCGAAGGTAAGAAACTCGCGCTAAAGGCGGGACAACCGAAGGACTTTGTCATCCTCGACCTGTCGGGTACTATAATAGTTTTGATGATGTGCGAGAAAAACCTTAAAAACCGACGTTTGTTGGCGCTGGCTATATCGCGCTCTCTACAGACGAAACGTCTGTGACTGCCGTGTGACACCTACGCTTGCCCGTGCAGCTGCCAGGCTCGAGCAGACGGACGAAGTTCCCTCGGTGCAGATCGTTACTCTGACGAGGCTCGAAGACACCAGGCCCACCGTACGTTCCTCCTCTCTCCCTGCTGGTCGGAAAGCCCTTCACCCAACCTGAGCTTTCCCGCAGCAATGGCACAATAGAACGCTTCTGCCACCTGGCACCGTTGAACGAAAAAAACATGCCGTGTTCATTTGAGCCCTTTCATTTCTGTGGTGAGGTGTTATGTATGAATATGGTTTCGCATGCCCACTCAAGTTCGTAAGCTTGTGACTGACATTCCTAATTGTATTTCGTCGTCTAACGTGCCTCATAATTGGATTCGCAAAATTTGGTCGTGGACGCTAGTGCCACTGGCAAGCGCAACATAAGATTATGGGAATTGCTTGCAAATGCAAGGAGAATGAAAGCTTTGCTTGCATGCTGCACAATGTACCATGTAAGAATCGCTTGTGACATCATATATAATATATGCTTTATAAAACATTTATGTTAGTTCTTAAGCTTCTTAAAAGCTGAGAAATCTTATTTTTAATTACAAATTACCCGAGCAGCGACTGCTAAGCAGACGACAGGGTGAGCAGCGAGTGTCGTCGCACTTCGTGTTGCTCGAGGTTGCTCAAAAAGTGCACAAAACGTCTGTTCATGTGACAAACACTGACCAGTACAGCGCACTGTTTTCTCATCGCCTGCTGCAGCACCTAGTTTCCTCCCGCAAGCTTTTCACGAGTTTCCACTCTCAGCCTCAATTTTTTACAAGTGTTATTGTTTTACCAACTTCAAGTGAAGATAATCATGAAAGTGTGAAGGCAGCTTTGTGGACGTCTTCTTTCGACCCGACAAATCACGCCGGGGGTGGGGAGGGGGGAGTGTTGGGCATTCACCGGATCATTTTGGGGCATCAGTGTTGTTGACTTTTCTAATGCGTGCTTCCGGTAACCAGAGCCTATTTTGTGCCCAGGTCTCGTCGGGAGATGCGAGGCAGCAGACGGCCCCTACTCCGGCAACGGTGAGTGCCTGGGACGCCACCGCGAGCTGAGATCATGCACCAATGCTCGCGGTGTTTCTTTACGCGGTCGGAACTTGGCACTTAGGGTTGCATAATTTTGGTGGCCGTTTAGGGCGTATTTTTGTTTTAATATATATCCTCCCCCCAAAAAGGAAGCTTCACGCTAAGGCTGAGAGAATTCTTCAAGATGAGTCGGCAACTCATTCGCAACGGGAAGCAGTGCGATTGTATCTTGCGTACGTATGGGCCCGGCACCGAAGTCGTAGAAAGACCGAGCCCGTCGTCTGGTTGCATCTGGGTACCGGACCTGACACAGGGTTGCCCGGCGACCCGGAAGCTCGATGGAGGAATGCCGGATGCCCGCGACGCCGCACCGTCTTGACGTCTGTGCATGCAGGCGCAGCCCCGGCCCGGTGTGCGTCCGGCCTGGCTACTGGCCCTTGGGGTGGGTGCCGTGCTGCTGCTGCTGCTGGCTGGGCTCTGCCCTCTGGTGAGTGGTCATGGCCCAACTCCTCCCACGAGTAAGGGACTATACCAAAGAAAGAGAAATAGATTTTACGTACTGCTCTATGCTGGGCCTTTCAACCGGTATCTACACCTTCCGCCAAAGCACTTGTCTCGGACTGCCTACAAATCTGCGAGCACCAACGTAAAGGGTGCAATCACAGATATATAAAAAAAAAAGGGCAGTTTTGCACTCTTTTGTTTTGTGCTTTTCTCAGTGTTAGCGTACCTCCGCATTGGCCCGCATTCCACCGACATAGTTCTGAAAGTTGAGATTGAAGTGTTTTCGCCAATAAGAAGAAAAAGGGGAAAGAAAAAGGCCTTAATAGACACTTTTCAAATTTTTTTGAGTGGCACTGGAGGACGCCACATCTCTGGTATCGCTTACTGCACGAAGCGCTTGACCAGATCCAAGCTCACACCGAGCGCCGACATGGCAGTCATGTCGAGTACATTTGGTCCAAAGTATGCACCAAACGCCGACGCAGCTGTTGTGTCCAACGCATACCTGAAGTCCATACCCAAAATGTGGTGGCCTTGGATAGTCTACGCAGCAGCTATGGGAGGGCACATACTTTAAAAAAGTGCCCGAGTCGCGACACAATTTTTGCGTCGCCGGGTGCCGCTTGGCTTTCCCCCAGAGCGCCTCGGGACGCTTCTCCAATTCTCGGCGGGCTGCCTCGATCGACTGGGGCTTCATTTGCGTCGCAGCTGGCGTGGTGGTTGCAGCGCAAGCCACCCCCTTCCAAGGGCGACCCCGAACTGTGGCTGGGGCCTCCTCCAGCCGGCGGCGACACGCTTCCCCTGCAGTGCGTGCCCACGGCGGTGCAGTCCGCGGGGCCCAGCCCCCTGCACAGGACAAGGGGTCTCCTGGAGAGGTGAGGCTTCCGGCATCCCCCCCCCCGCAATCCCTCACCAACGGTACGGTGCCTGGAACGCGACTTTGAACGGTGCATTATGCGGAGTGTAAGTTTGTCTGCCTCTTGCACAGGGTTTGCAATGATGTCAGAACGCCAAGCTCTTATTGGTCGACTGAAAAACAAAATAGTGGGTAGACCTCGAGGCTTCTAGCATCGAGATTTACCGACTATCCTTTCGATCAAAACTGATTGGAGCTCAACGTCGTTCTGACGTCACCGCAACTCCTGCGCAAGAAACAGACGACGTGCTCTCCGCATACCGGCCATCTCTCTCTCGCAGGCGGGGATCCAACGCCTCCCTGACCCTGGATCTCCAGCGCACGGGCAACTCGGACAAGCAGTGCGTATTCCTTCCCGCCCGCCCCGTCGGTACATGCATCGTCACCGCAAGAATCCCGCACTCGCAGGGGTTCCGGGCCGTACCTGGCAAGCCGGAGGCTGACTCGGCGCAGCTGCGCTGTTGCCTGAGCAACGTGGCTGCCCTTCACTCAGAGTTTTGGGTGAGTGCATGTTTTCCCTGGAGACGACGCGCGTGGGGCGGTGTGATTTGAGTGTTTCTCCACACCAAGCCCCTAAGGGTCGTCGGTTCCGCAAACGTCCCCCGATGTTTCCCGCAGTTTCCGCGCACGGTTTCGTTTCGAAGTCGGCTGTACTCCGAGCCAATCCGACACCGCTGATGCACTGCGCGACCTTGCACTTTACCTATTGACCGCAAGTGACTGCTGAGTTACTTGCTGCACTCCAATATTGGTCCGGATCCACTGTTGCTGCTTGGAAGCTAGACGCGCGTGTCTGCACCCACGTCGATTTGTGTCGCGCTGTATTACGGCTTGCAAAAGTGAGGCGCGGTCGTGTGCCGCCACTTGCTTGTGTACCCGGGCGAGCTTGGCGTCGTTGCGTGGAAACGGTGCCATAGTTGCCGACGGCCTAAAGAGCTCGCGGCGTGGCGATTCCCGAGCGTCTCATTATCGTGCCACGGCCAATGAGACTGCGGCATTGGCCGACAAGAACGCCGTAGAATGAATCGCGAAGCAAGGAGCGTGAATGTTATAAGCGTCGCCTTCCATTTCTTAAGCCGTCGACAACTGTATGAGCACCTGGTCACCATCGCAGGACATCCCAATGAACCACCCCGAGCGGGCGGCCGTTCCGGGCTGTGGCGGCAAGAACCGCTACCGGAGCATCCTGCCGAGTGAGTGGGCGCCAGACAATGGCCGGACGGCGGTCGGCCGGGCAGAGGTTGGAAGGCGTCGCTGCAGGGGGCGCTCTCTCTGCAGACGAGCACAGCCGGGTGCTGCTGGGGCCCCGGGGAGACTACATCAATGCCAACCGGCTGCGGGGCTTCAAGGGGGCCCGCAGCGCCTACATTGCCACCCAGGGACCCCTCCCGCACACGGTGGCCGACTTCTGGGCCATGGTGTGGCAGGAACGGGCGCCCGTCATCGTCATGATCACCAACCTGGTCGAAGACGCCAAGGTTGGCTGCCTCCACTTTTTAATGCTTTGGCATTAGTGTCCTGGTATGTGCTCTGGCCTTGGACTGGCTTGGAGCGCACATATGTAAAGTTTGTAACGTCGCCACAGGATGGTGCCACAGCCCCACTGGCTGTGGAAACCGGCTAGGAAACACCTTCTGCAAGTGCCAACAGATGGCACCGGGGTGCATACTTCGAGGGGCTCGGTGATAGGACGCGTAGCAATGGAGGTCGTGCTGGAGTGGCTGATTATAGGAAGCGATGTCGTGATGTAACACCTAGCAACTGAAGATTGCCGGCGACGTCCTGCTTTGGCAATTTCGATGCTATGCAGTGGGGGACGCCGGGTGTATCACTAAGGTGCATGTTAACCCCCCCTTCTCCCCCTGTTCATGATGCTTGGCGCCGATAGCCTGTAGATGCCTCGTTACAAAATATTAACCCACCTTGGGCCACCTGTACACGCCGCCTCGCAACGCCTAGCCGGCGACCCTAGTACGCCCTAGCCCTGCTGTCCCCCACTGCACCACAGTTGCTAGCTGTTATGTCACGCCGTCGCTCTCTATAACCAGCCAATCCCGTGCAACTGCCGTCTATCATGCTCGCACTAAGTGACTTTATCTGCTTGCACCAAGGAGAAGAGGGGTTTCGGGAATGTTCGTCCCGCAGAAAAGTGCTGAAAGGCTGCATTCATCATGCTTTCTTATATATAACCGCTGCACGAAATGTTCACACATTTCTGTGAAAAGCAGCGTGGCAACAGCAGCAATTTCAGCCCATTCTTTTTTCTCTTTTCTTTGACATGGGACGCTGCAGTAACTCGATAGACCTTTCGCTAAATTACTTGGACACCAATGAGCATGCCGTGAGTGTACTTGCACACACTGCATGTGCTGTACTCTGTTCAGCTCTAAGCTGACAGTGTAGTTGGAGCTACCTGTTTGCCGGACCAATCAACGGCCTCCCTTCTATCACCTGACCTGCTCTCTGGTCGTGGATACGGCCGGGATCATGATAGTCTGGCGAAAGATGGACGCCTGACCGGTCCAGCGAGCACATGTTCCATCGCAATGTCACCATAGGGGCGAATGGAGTACAGTGTGTTCAGCAAAAACTGTTGAAAAGCAAGAACCTACAACAAACAAAACTTTGCACATGCAGTTGTCCTTGCCTTATCTCATTATTTAATTTGAATCTTTCATACTCGTAAGGCGAGCATGTGTACCTACGTTCCCAGCATTCTCTTTGGTGCTTGGATAATTTGGCAAAAGTTCTATTGCTTGCTGGGCCAATGGTGCCTCTTTTCACTTGGGTGGTGTAGCTCGGGTGAATGTGAAACGCGTTTCACGTGTCGCGCCCATTTTCTGTTACATTTTGCCTTTCATGCTCCTAGACTGCGTAGCCTTGTTTTCTGGATTGTCCTGTCCTGATGGCACTGAACATCTTGTTTGGTGCTATAGAGGCATGTTTTGGTGGACCAGATTTCAAGACGAACTGACTAGTTTCCCTTTGCTGCTAGATTTTTTACATTTTGCCACCTTTATAGATTGAGTTTGGTGTACCTTCATAAGAATGGGAAAATATAAAAAGCTATGCCTACAGAAAACATCAATCCCAATATAACTGTTTATTACAGCTTGCATACATGATGAATAGGCTAGAGTTCATCTCGTAGCAAGCAAACTTTCGTATAGCCATAGGCATTTCATTTAGAGGCAGTGTTGTTTGGGACCTATTTTCCCTTTATGGCAAGTTCTTATTTGGCATTTGGGGAGGAATTGAGCACGACATGGCGGACCGTCTGCAGCAATGATGAACCAACAAGGAGATGCAGACATAAAAGGTGCATGCTGGCAATGTGGTATATGTGAACTTTCTATGTTTGTAGCTACTGTGGATAAGATGAGAAGTGTTTCAGTCCAAGGGTACCTGAAAGCAGTGTCAGTGTATATTGGCACCCCATTTTCTATACGTCTAATCTTGAGCTGGGTACGTTGCTAGTTACGTCTAGTGCCACTAAATAAGCTACGCTTCAGAGTAAGGACACTTGGCCATATTGTGTCTTAAAATCATGGTTGCCAGTTATCTGAAGCTTTACCGGAAATCACGGGAAACGCTTTTCCGCCCTCCACAAATGTTTAAACGGTTCGCGACAGAGCAAAGCAATATTATACGAGCTTCCTAACACCGAATCTAATGCTGACGAGGTCCCACTTTTGAATTATGACGATCAGCAGTTGCGTCTGCTCTGCATACGAGCCAAAATGGCGGCGCCCACAACAATGTCGGGGAACGGAGTGACGATACTCTAAGCGCAGCTTATTTAGTGGCTCTAGTTACGTCTAGTGCCGTTGGGGTTAAGAGGAGTACAAGGGCACCTAAGCGTTTGTGTGACTCTGAAAGGGTATAGAAATCCTTTTCTTGCATCTGAGCTTGGAACAAAGCTTCCAGTGTCCCATACCCCCAGTGGTCTAGTGGGGGCCAGAGGCTCACGTGGAGTCAAAGTGAAAGTCTGATGGTGGTGTCGTCCCCAAGCTTGGATTTGCTTCTCAAACATTGTCTCACCGGCTGCAGGTGAAGTGTGAGCAATACCTGCCGGAGGGAGAACCCCGCCGCTTCGGGGAGATAGGAGTGGCAGTGCTGCGGACAACGCCTCGGGACGGCTACACCCTACGGGAGCTGGCATTAGAGGTGCGTGCCCTGCCCCTGGTGGCCGCTGGCAGTGCCTGACATGCCCATTGGCACCATCAGCCAGCTAGCGGTGCCTGATGGTGCTAGCTTTTTGTGCCTGGTGGTGCGTAGCTGTGGTGCCTGGCCCTGGTGCCTGATGGTGTCGGAGGGTGCCAGTCAGCACCATCAGCCAGCCAGCAGTCCCCGACGGTGGTAACTGTTTGTGCCGGGCGGTGCCTGATGGTGCCTGCCAGCAGTGTCTGATGATGCCAGCTGTTTGTGCCTGGTGGTGCCAGATGGCGTTGCCTGATGGTGTCCACCGGTAGTGATTGAGGGTGCCCACTGGCAGTGCCTGAGAATGCCTTATGGTGTCAGCCAGCAGTGCCCGATAGTGCTAGCCTGTAGTATCTGATGCTCCCTGCCGGTGGTGCCCGATGGAGTCCACCGGTAGTACCTGAAGGTGCCAGTCAACATCGCCTGCCAGTGGTGCCAAATAGTGCCAGCCGGCAGTGGCTAGTGGTGCCATCCAGTAATGCCTGATGACACGAAATCACACGCAGTGCCGTGGTGAACAACGGCGGGTGGCTCACCTGTGGTACACGGCCTGGCCGGACCACGGCACACCCGCCTGCCCCCAGCAGCTGCTGTCCCTGGCCAGGAGGCCGAGCAGCTGCGCTCGGAAACCGGGCCTCTTGTCGTCCACTGCAGGTGGGGGCACCCGGGAAACCGCGTCCCCATCGCTAGCCGCCCGTCCGCGACATGTATTTTGAACGCAGCTCGTCTTCCTCGAACAAAGTTGCAAAACCCGAAAGCTCCTCGTCCTAAAGGCCTCGTTATTCTGCCGATTTCGCTTGTGAGGAGGGAGGGCCTGCATCGCCCTTAACTCGTGGGAGATTGTGGGGTCCTCCTAGAAAGGGTGACATATCTATGACAACCGTAGTCATTGACAGAACGAGAGTGGCAAGGCACGAATTTCGAATGCCCGGCAACCAGCACGCGCTCCCTAACTTTGGCCATGCCTCGGTTGTGCGCATGCACTCGGGGTGCACGAAACGCCGAAGGTCGGAAGCTCGCACCAAAGGCGGGACAGCCGAGCTCCTTCATGTAATTCTCACCTTGTGAGTGACTATCGTAGAGTGTGTGGCGCTTTCATGAGCGATCAGGATTGGCGTTTATGGAGAGCTAGTCTTGTCGCCTTTTGACTTCCCCGCATTCCTCCTTTTGATGGGTACTGACACGCGTGATTGTGGAGTTTGAAGCCTCGCTGAAAGCTTTCGGTTGCCAATGCATTCGGGTTTATAACCGTAGTGGCTAACTGAGCGATTCTACAGCTATCTTTTCATACAAGGGTGCGGGGGGGACGCGGGCGCGTCGGCGTCGCCATTGCATGTACACTTATTGGGCTTGTTCCATTGGTTTCCGGCAAGCCCGTCTCCGATGCCTAGCCACATTGGCAGCTCTTTGAGGGTACCATAGAAAAATACCTTCCATCTGCCAGAGGCTATTCCCCTTGGTGTTCTTTTGAGTGCCGAGCACGTCACTGCATCAAGCGACTCCTTGCATGCAGTGCGGGACTGGGCCGCACAGGCTGCTTTGTGGCCAGCAGCATCGGCATGCAGCAGCTGGAGGCCGAAGGCAGCGTGGACGTGCTGGCCACCGTGTGCGCCCTGCGTGGGGACAGGTGAGAATTCCCCCCCGTTCCCCCCACCCTCCTCACGTCTCCTCGGCTTTCAGGGGCGGCATGGTCCAAACCGCTGAGCAGTACGAGTTTGTGCACCGGACCCTCTGCCTCTTTGAGCAGCAGCTGCCGTGATTGGGCCGCCATGGACTCCGTCTCGGGCCTCCCGAGCGACAGACTGGTCTCCTTGGGCATGGTGTCTTTGGGAACTGGTGTCCTTGGCCATTGTCCTTTGGCACTGTGTCCTTGGGAACTATAGTCCTTAGGAATCTGTGCTCTTGGGCACAGTATCCTGGCGACTGGTCCTCGGGGACTGGTGTCCTCGAGAGCCGGGGCCCCTAAAGACCGGTGTCCTCGAGAACTGGTGCCCTTGGGAGCTGGCATCCTTGGGCACCGGTAAACAAACATCCGATGACGACGTGCTGGGTTGTTTGAGACACGTCCTGCACGACATAACCAACGGGGGACAAGGCAAGGCAATTGAACGGAGCCTACAAACACTCAACCCGTGGGTGATTTTTTTTTTAAGACATTGGTTAAGTTTTAGTTGCGGGTAAGTTATAGGCTTTACGAAGCATGCACTTACCCAACTACCAAAATGGTAATTGAAGACTCACAAGCTCATCAATTTCTTGACGCAAATGCGGCGGAAAAGTCGCTGGAGCGAAGATACGTCGTCCGTTCACTCTAGTCATTGGCACTGACAAAAGCCCAGTTGATCTTTAAAGAAGCCTTTTAGCGACGAGCAAGAACTGTGCCCTGTCTAATATGCATGCCCCGGACAAGGGGAGTGGCTAAGTGCATGCCCAGTAGGGACTTTGAACATGCCTGCGACTTTTCAAATAAGCTGCAAATGAGCCTCTTGTTTGTACCATGCGTGTCTCCTTTTTCGTCTGTTCTGTGCCCGTGGCCAGTGGTGGGATCTCTGGCTCCCTGCCCGGTGACTCTCCCAGTTTTGCTCCGAGGTTCGCCAAGCGACGCGGACAAGAGGTGCCGGCAAAGTGAAGCGCAAGTGGCAGACTGTGCGACCAAAACTGCTTGCTTGTGACAGACGTTCCGAAACGAATATTTCTCCCCGCCGTTCGCTCGGAAGGAGAGCTTCTTCTAGTCCCGCAACCTCCTTGTGGATTGCGGAATGCATTCATTCCCTTACTGGAACTTGGAAGCATCCAGTGCTGTTTCTACATCTCCTTCAAACGCAAGGTGGACAAGACAACTTTAAAAACAAGTTTTCGGGGGTTTTGTTTCCCCAACATAAAGCAGTCACAAATGCTGCAACCTGGTTTTTTAAGCTCGACTCACTTGTCTTCCCTGACCCTAGGAAAGCTACCGCAGGGTTTGTGTTTCCCAAGTTCCGGACTGCGTCGAGTCTGCATACCTCTCAATTGCTGGAAATCGGCACTGGTAAGTAATCTCGAACAAGTCCACGATGGGCCCATATTTAAATGTCTGCTCGGTATGGAAGTGGAAGGTGTTTGAATTTCCTAATAAACCGCTTACCAGATCACCCAAGCAAATGCTGTGAGCGTAGTTACGCACGTTGCACGTGCTTGCAACAGTAACTGTTCTAAAGCAAAAGTCTGAGAGAAAATGGCACTTTGCACGTGCGTTTCGTCAATGCCTTGTTATGGCTATTTTGAATCTTTCATACAGGTAAGGCGAGCACATGCAATGCGTGTACCAATGTTTCCAGCATTCTTTTTGTTGCGTGGGTAATTTAATTTAGCAAAAGGTCTCCTGGCAGTTGTGTGCACTGCAACACCACCTGTGTTCTTCCCTGAGAGACATCATGGGGCCTCTTGAATCACATGGGCTTGCCTCGTTTGCTTTTGGAAATGAGCAGTGGCATGAGCAGCGACATTTTTGTCCGATGCTCTATTTGATTGAAAATTATTAATGTTAAAAGAAAAATAAAGGTAGCGTGGTGTCTCGGATCGGGTTCTTAGTGATACCGTGACTGGCGTATGTTGCTGGTATAAGTTGAAGGAAAGAGCAGACCCCTCAAACTTTTGTTTTTCCAAGATATCTCGCAAAAAGAGCTATACTGGGATGTTTGGTTGCATTATTAGTAAGAAAAAGAACACAATTGTAATAGTTTTTTTTTAGGATGTTGCGGTGCATCGAGTTTGCACCATAAAGGGACAAACTCTGAAACTACTCTAGCGCTCCTTTAAGACAGCACTCTTCTATGTTGTATCCTTCAAGGATTCCTAAACATTGTCAATTGGGGACCAGCAAAAATCACCCTGGTTTTTAGAAATGGTCAAAGGAACAAGTTAACAAACTACAGACCATTTTTTCTGATGAACGTGTCCAGCAAACTAATGGAACGTATACTTTAGATATTTTCAAACATTATAAATCATTTTTCTGACAACTGCTTTTTTGTCCACAAGCACCATACTTTGTGATTCCATTCTTACTCTTAAATTACACACTTTCTAAAAGTCAGTATATTTTTTAACACTCAAAGTAATTCCATATGAACATAAATGCTAATTTTATTGGATAGTGAAATCCAGACTACCGCCAGAAATCTTACAGGATCCACTACTTTTTTTTATTAATATTATGTGAACAACTCGCCCACAAGTGTGGTGTGTATAGAACACAGACTCAATTCTCTGACATCATGCCGCTACGATGGCGTTGCTGTCAGCACTGTGCATGCGCACAAGCTTCACACAATTTTAATGATTTCATTGAACTTCAAAATGACTGTTACTATATGAGCATGGTGTCGGAAGTTACAAATGCAGATATTTCCAAACCAAAACTCCTGAAACTTTCTTCCTAGCAATGCTTTGTGCATACAACCAAGCATTAGGCCAATTATGATGGGCAAAATTTCCATGTTGCAGTCCTGCCATGAATGAGCATACACAACCATTTTCACTACAACAGATAAGGTAATTTCAGAAAAGTTCCAAGGCACACAATATAAGGTTTATTTTACAATAAAAGACTAAACATTTTATGAACAAGGTCTCACGAGATGTAATCTAATGCAGAGAAAAATTTTGAGAAGGCAACATGCATTAAGGACTTCTCATTGCAGCTCCAGCACAGCTTGAGATGCTTGTCGATAAGCTTTGCAATAAAGGCAAACATTTTACCGAGACATTATCATGTCTTCTGGTGAAACTTCGACCGCTGTACCAAGGCTTCACGGCATGTTGCTTTAGTGGGCTGGCAATTTAAGGGGTATTTATATAATTTATTTCTTAACCTAGAAAGAAGGTTTTTGATTTCAAGTACAGTGAACAAACTTTCAACGATGTCAAACTAGCGTTCCACTGTGTGCGAATACAGTTTGCCTGCACAAAGAACTTCCACACGTCCTTTAGTGCATGTTTGAGCTGTGTGATGCAAACCCTTTATTGGTAGTTTGGTGGAAGCTTGTTACTTTTGTGGAGGCTGCCCTCCACTCTTCTGGCACATTTATGTAGCCAAGGTTCCAGCTGAAATCACTGCTGCAATTCGCTTCCATCTGGCCCAGGGCTTTTCCGATTAGATTACGCAGCACGATGGGGAGAGTAACTAGAGCTCAGGTTCGTTATGTGGCCTGTACAAGGATTGATTGCGTTCTTCGCCAACGTCAAAGGAGAAATAATATAGGGGGTAAAATGAGAGGCTGAGCTGTCATCAGGAATGATACTGGGAGCCACTCTGCATGCTATCAAGCTCGTTGAAAGATCTACGACAAAATTATGTTTGGATAGTCGAGCTTGGTTTAAATCTGCTCGGATGATATGTGGTTTGGCCGGCATGCTCCGATGAAAGACAAAAGGGAAAGCAACTTATCATGGAGGGACAATAGAGAATGCCTATTGGCACATCTTACCCACTGGCTCTTGCATATGCTGATTTTCATGTGCAATGTGTGATACGAGTATTGAGGTGAAAAGTCCCGCATAATTTTGCTTGATCATGCAGGTTACAAAAGTGATGCAATCGTCCTCTTCAGGGGTTGTGTCAAGCTGGAATTTGTTCCCATTAAAAGGAAGAAAACTTGCAAACTCTTGTGAAATGGATAGTATGGGCAGGAGTCTAGAGAACAGCAGAATGACAATCTAGCTACTCTGGAAGCTGCTGTGACCTTTGAGCATGATAGTTTGTGTAGTGGGAGAGAGCTGTAAAAGTTTCTCTTATAAAATACAGGCAATGACGGGTAGTTACTCGAGTTGAGAAACGGAAACATTACCCACCCCTTCGAATTCATGCAGTGTCCAGTGGGAGTGACTCCAGCTGCCCTCGAGCTGATCTCAGCGTAGCGATAAACCTCTACGAGACAAATAACTGCCAAAATTGAATTTCTGAGATCCATTATTTGCCATTTTATACTTGAGCCCCTTGTGGTTATATGGGGAAATATAAACTTTTAAAAATTGTTATACAAATATGAAAACTGGTGGCACTTGTGCAAATGAGAAGGACCATCTGATTGCAAGACCAACTGTATTGGGCAGCAAGTTTGCAATAACTAGCCAACATGCGGAAGCATGTGGCCTGCTTTCCTTTCACCACAGCTGTCGGCCAGATGGCTTGAACTGCCACCCCAAAAGAGCAGTGCTCATTTGAGAGCTGCTGACACAAGTGTAATGCTAGAAGCCAGTGATTGCTATTGGGAGATACATTGAACCTTACTTTGCCATCTGTTAATAAAATCACGCATGCAAACATTTTTAAAACAAAGTAACAATACCAAGGAGTGAGAGTTTGCCATGTTCGCAATCTGTGATACTGATTCCGGCATCGCGAGTTTGTAGTGGGTACCGTGTGACGATTGCTCATAAAGATGCTTTTTCCTGCTCGCCAGATTTAGGACGCCGTAATTGACCTTCTGCTAACCTCACTGAGATGCCCAGCCACTGAAATGGGTAATAACGAATTCACACAAAAACCTACAATAGGGAAAAGAGCACCGCATGAATGAAAGAAAAAGTGTTAAGGTGAGTTGTGGCTGCACCCATGACCACCTGCTGAAAAGCATCTATAACATGTACAGTTTCTGTTGTCACTTGTACAGCAATTCACAAATAGAGCCCAGGTGAAACTCAGTCCACTTCCAGCTGGATTATGGAACTGGAAATGAGGCAGTCTAGCTGGATTCCAGCTGGACCCAGCTAGATTCCAGCTGGTCCCAGCTGGAGTCCAGCTCGACCGCCTCATTTCCAGTTCCATAATCCAGCTGGAAGTGGACCGATTTTCGCCTGGGAGGAACCAGTTGCCAGATGTATCTAGATACAGTAACTAGTTACAGTCAAGATATCTGTTGGGTGCTGTGACTCCAGAACTGTTTCACATGGTGGAGAAGAAAGACAGTGGTTCAATCCCCTTTCATTTTTTCGCACAGTTTACGGTACGTTTCGAGGCCTTTATAACAGGTGCGTAGACCTCACCAGCAGACCACAGATAAAACATTGCAATTTTCAGAGTGCACTAGTGCTCATCACTACACTGATGCACTTCATTCCATTCAATGGAACAAAATGAGTCTGGCAATAAGCTAGTCCTATGGAAAGGCAAGCCATCTTAGGTAATGCAGAACTGTTGGTCTCAAGACCCAAATATACGGTGCTTCCGAACAAAATGAAGACACTGCACAAACAAGCTACCACATGCAATTTGGGAGTCAAGTGTCTAGAAAAATAACTAACTGAGGAAGATTAACTACAACTGGTGACAGGTTCAAAATTCGGGGAAGCTCCTTCCACTTTAGCTAAGCAAATGCAGGAGAGAGGCGACCTCTTCAGCGTTCGCTCTGCTAAAGTGGGAAGAGGTAACAGGGAGCTTCCCCTGAACTCTTAACCTGTCACACACTGAAGTTACTGTTAGTCACATTCTATTGCAGCTTTATCTACTTTATAGATTTGTGTAGGAAGCCTTTACAGCTCTGTATAGCACACCCCTCTGTTGCATATCACCCAAACTTGTTGGTCTATTAGACTGGCAAGCACCCCTTGCCGCAAAATATTGTCGTCCGAAGGAAGCCGGCCTTGTCTCGGATGCACGGCAACAACAAGCCGAAGGAGTGTTGTTTGTCAAAAGGTTCAGTTTAAAAGACAGTGTTCCTTATATGGACGTCCACATCCATAAGAAGAACTTATATGGAGTTCCTTACATGGCCGTACATGGGCACATGTCCGAACGGAAGTGCCTTTGCAAAGGTAACGTATCCCCAAATCCAATACTGATCGGTGTGGCCTCGATGCGCGCAGTCGAGGTCGACGGCCGTCTTTGGGAGGACATTTGGTCTTGGCGCCGTTGCTGCAAGCGCTTCCACTCTCGCACATTAGTGGAGGCTCTTGGTTTGCCGACACAGGAAGGAACAACAGCATGCCGGCAAGTTTTTTTGCCAGGGGTGAGAGAGCCCCTACTGTCTGAGCCGCGGCGGCGGGGTCTGCGCGCCGGGGCAGCACGCGGCGGAACGGCAGGGTGCCTCGCTGGCGACGCTCAGCGCCGCCATGGTGCGGCTGTCGACCACCGACAGGGCAATGCCCAGCTGCGCCGCGTAGTAGGTGAACATTACGGCGTGTCGAGCGTAGGCCGGGGACGCACTCAGGTAGAAGGCGTCCAGGGCCAACATGGCGTCCGACACAGCAAAGAGCACGGCCCCGATGCACGAGCACAGCCGGGTCCAGGTCCAGAGGTCGCCAAACAGGCGCACCCGCGACACGCCGCGCCACACCATGACCATGAGCACCAGGCTGTAGCAGGGCACCGCCCAGACCAGCACCCCTGCAAGGGCACACGCACAAGTTGGGGGGGAGGTCTGGAACGCCATGGCTGCAGTGTCTGGTACGTGTCGTTGATCGAAGTGGGCTGGTTCACACGTGTGTTCAGCTGTGGCCGAGCACGTCGTGACTGCTCGTAAGCCGCTTACGACGAGAGCAGAGTGCCTTGACGTTGTCGGGTCTGGCGAAGACAACACTTGTCTGCTAAAAGAGTCGCCACCTTGCCTCCCGCCCGTACGCCGCCATTTATGACCCATGTATGCAGTCATCGAGCGTTACCGCTAGTGTAATGAGTCGGAGTGACTATAAGGACGAGTGATGTCACACAATCGGTCGAATAAGCATTTGTTTTCGGCGCCGGGCAGAAGGCAAGATGGAGGCCACGGTCGGGGAAAGTTGTATTGTATTTGCTTGCACTCGCAAAGTATGACGCTACTCTGGCAAAACGCAGCATTTGTTTTTGGCGCCGGGCAGAAAGGCAAGATGGAGGCCACGGTCGGGGAAAGTTGTATTGTATTTGCTTGCACTCACAAAGCATGTCGCTACTCTGGCAAAACGCAGCCAGCAAGCAACACTGAGGTACTCTGGACGAAGTCATCCTGGCAACATCCCACACAGCCTGGCAATAGTTACAAAATTGCAGAGGGAAGCAAATTGGCTTAGAAGGGCAAAGGCTTAGAAGGGCAAAAACCCATAACAATGGAATACTAAAAAGAAAAAAGAATGGGTTTACTAAGGTTGTTGTTTACCAGCTCACCCGCTTTTGTTTCCCCAGCTTCACTAGCCACGAGAAATGGCTACTTATAACACCCTACACCCAAGTGCATCGAAAGCGGTTCCATAGTGGCGACAAATTGCTTCGCAAGAGCAGCCATGTTGTGTTTTCAGACGTCACGACCCTGGCCGTTGCTCGTGGGAATTCCAGCAAAAAAGAGGAACGAATGCAAGTGGCGCTTTCATCGTGGCAGTACAACTCCTAGCCGCAGAAGCTTCCGTGGATTATCAACCTGAACGGCGACCCACAGCAGAACACATGGCGTTATCCGCTTTCACTGGCGCGACACCGCCAAGATAACGGCAGGCAACAACGTGACGCAAGTCAAGTGTGAAGTCGTCGGGCAGAAAGAGAGGACCAGAAATGAGAATACAGCAAATGATAGTCAGGGAGGCATTCCAGGTAACATATTTCGACTGTATCCACTCTCCCGAATGCTGAACATGCAGGTCCCTTGCTGCCAATCTAATCTATTGGTTGCCACTATTGGCTCATCCACTTTAGATAAATATTACTGCCATTGTGTTTATCTACCGTTTCACAGAATGCTTCCGCAATCTGCCCCGAAATCGGTTGGCACAGACTCGGGGAATGTTGATAACGGAACAGGGCCTCCCCAATGCTGCTCAGAAGCACCATAGCCTCGTCCTAACTCGCCGTTTTTATTACTTGTTATCGTCATATTTCTATCACACCACTTGCAATCGTGTAGTTGCATCACACTGTAGCACCTCTATTTTCAACGCTTCTTTTCTTCCCCAGTCGGCCATTTATCGGAATCTCCTTCCAATAACTGACGACGCTAAATTTAAAACTGCAATTACAATTTTTTTTAATTACATTCTTTAGCGATGTTTGTACTATTTTTCTTTCGTCTGATTTACTTTTTTGTTTTTCTCGTGTGCCTTGTCCATTTTTATATCGACATTTCTTTTTGTTTTTTTGCTTTGTTCGTTTTTGTATTTATGCATTTCTTGCCTTTGTTCATCGATATTAATCACTGGGAGGCTATTGGGAGGCTATCACTGGGAGGCTATTAGCTATCACTGGGAGGCTATTAGCTATCACTGGGAGGCTATTAGCTATCACTGGGAGGCTATCACTGGGAGGCTATCGGTAGTGGCGTGACCCATCACTGGGAACTTTTTGGCAGTGAGGATGACATAGTGCTGTGCGTGTTGTTGGCTGAAGGCAGCACATTCTCTTTTATATCCTACAGGACTATGTGTCCCAGTGTGGAACACATTTGCATGTGAAAGGGCAGGGCCGGCTTTTCTCCACTCGCTCGCACATGCTCAAACCCGGATGAATTTTAAATAGCCCTGAACATAGGAAGAAAAGCATGGCAGTACATCTAACAATGCTAAAGATTTCTAAAAAAAAAAAAAAAAAGAAAAGAAGAAGTGTTTTAATGTGGGAGTTTGAGTAAATTCTTAATGACGGGCATGAAACATTCTAATGCATCATGATGGGAAATTCAGATAATAATAATGTAAGTAGCCAGCTATTCGCGACTCCAGCGAACTATAGGGGGTGCTCTGGTCAGGCGAAATGGCAGACGAGAGGAGGTCGTTTTCGTCGTTCAACACGCGGACCACCATAAATGTCTTGCACTTCAGCGTAAAATCGGTGTTACATATGAAAGCAAAGCAATTTTTCGAAGGTAGAAACCTTCTTCTAGTCAGTGCGTAGGAATGACACGGCGGAAGCATAAAAATAATTACTGGGAACGATGTTTGTTTCTATGCTGCCTATACGAGAACCAAGCAGCGGTAGCAGACGACAGAGTCGAAACGACCTCCTCTCTGAGCTTCTCGGCGTCGCCGCTACGCGGCGTCGATTTCGCTGGAGTCGCGAATAGCCAATCATCTAGGCTGCTGTGTACAGTCACCCTTGACACGCAAGTGAACAGGGAGGTGTGTTCGCTTTTCTGTGGAAGTTTTGCAACTGAGTTGACTTATACTCCGTCTCACAAACATCTGCAATGCTGACAAAGGCCTGTGAGCGAGTGTGCAACTTTGACTAGTGCCTTCTATGTGTGGGTTCTCGTGCAAACGAGGCATTCCGCCGAGCTATTGACCACATGCCTGTGCCTTTGTCTGCACTGTAGACAACTGTGAAATGGAGCGCGGTATCACTGCTTGTATACGAGCGGAAAGTGAGGACAACCGGCAATACTTGCCCCAGAGTCCCGGCAGCAGCAGGCGGCGGCGGCCGCAGCCAGGGTGGCGCAGGCGGCACCGGCCCACGGCCTGAGCGGCTGCAGGCCGAAAGCGGCCGTGTAGCAGGCGTGTGCCAGAGCGAAGGCGGCCATGCCCGGCAGGAAGCCCCAGGGCCACACGAGCAGGGCATCCCCGACGCACGACAGGCACAGGCCGAGAAGCACCCGGCGCGAGTAACTATGGCGCTCCTGGCCCAGCGAGATGCCATGCAACACCACGAAGACCCCAAGGAAGGCCACAGGCAAGCACTTGAGCAAGCAGGGCAGCCAGGAGGGCGGTCGTCCCACGGCCACGGCGAAGTACAGGGCCACCGTCTTGAAGAAGGGCACCAGCTTGGGACCCACGCACTTCACCTGCGTAAGGCCCCTTGATGGGTTTCTGTTTGCCTTCGATTACCGTCAAATGCGCCAGTGCACGCGGTCCGTACCTTGCGCTGCTCTTGGCGCGCAACACTGAAACGAGGAGCCCTGGAAGCGAGTGGCACTGGAGCACTTGCTCGTGGCGTGTGTCTCGCATGTTCGCACAACACAATGGTTGTTGGTGCTTGCAAGAAACGCAAAGCGTGAATTCTTATCGGGAGACTTTACACCTGCGGGAGAGGGGATGGCTAATGTGCTCTGATTCGCAACACAATCAGTCGGATATAGCCAATTCCCTCTATGTTTTTGTGGTGGCACCCCTTTAAATTAGGCACACCCAGAGAAGGATGTGTGCAGTTCCATGCCTACCGTGTTGATTTTTGTTTGTGCTTCTTAGTTTCGATACCAACTTGCTTTGACATCTTCATCTCCCATACTCCACCGGAACGTTTGATTGTGATGTTTCCCGTGAAAGACATTGAGTCTGTGCAGCTCCTGGGGGTCCTTGATAGCTCTCAATTGTGAGAAGTGAAGTTCAAGGTCCCTTAAAGCTTCTTCTATATTAGCTTCACTCCTCAATTCCTCGAGATCTAAAGATCACAAACTAGGCGCAGACAAAGAGAGGTAATCGTACAACATGGACAGGTGCCAACTTTCAACTGATCTAATATGCAAAAAAAGGACACACAAATATGTAACCTATTGTTCCCCTATCTGCCCACTAATACTAACAGGATAAAAAGAAAAAAAAACGACTTATCAGTATGCAGGGTCCTACACAAGGCCATCTATAGAAAGGATAGTTCTTTGCCATTCAAAATTGGTGGATAGTGATGCCGTACTTACATAATATTTCACACAACCTTAAAAATAGTTTGCAACCGCTTACAAACTATAAAAAAATATGTATAATATTTGCCAAGTAAAGCCGTGCATGAAAGAAGCGTGTCAGTCAGTTTACTGAATGCGTCACGAAAGTTATTTGCAAGATTCATTACATGGGCAAACGGGATATTTTAATGATAAAGGTTGAGAACACAGGATTGCAGTCTGCGTAAAGCATGATGCCATTATTGTATATATTAATACCCACCTTTGTACAGTGAATTTCTCAACATATCCAAATGTATTGTACTGTGCGATTTTTTGTATGTGTAAAACATGAACTCGAAATAACTTGGCAAAGGTGCAAACATTACAGCGCCTTCTTAACCAATCAGAACGACGGAGCGGTGCATGTGACAGTTCTCCACGGGAGGAGCACAGTCTGGCGATCCGTTGTCATGTGTTTCGCTTCGGCCCTGATTGGCTCGCTGAGACCATATATGTATGTATATCACTGGCTATATCAGTTCTGGTGAAACATCACCTAGCTGTTGCCTCCCCTTAGTTCTGGATCTGACCCTTTCAGGTCTCTTCATTCTTTCATTTTCTAAAGGCCAGTTTTATCTTTCGGTGATACCTTATTCTATTCATTTATATTTTTGTCCTAGCCTTTCATGCATTGTTTGGTATCGTTCAACAAATACAGAATTGGGCGCCTTTTCTTGCGTGTTAGCCGAGCCGGCTTTTTAACGCGCATCTAACCCCCCCCCCCCCTATTTCGACGCAGCAACGTGACATTCCGTTGATTTCCGGTACTTCAGATTGAATAGAACGCAATTTTGAACGCCTGCCAACAGGGGGAGGCTGCTTCATACACCCCTTCATAAAGAAAGAAAAAGAAAAAACGAACAGTAACGCGCGCCAAAACAAAAAGAAAAGAAAAACGTAGGTCAATCTGTTGCCCCAGATGAAATCCTCACTCGCGCGCGCTTGTCCGCCGTCTCTGCGCATTTTCCGAGAACCGAAGAGCGTGTTTTTGAAGAAGTGGGGTTATTAGCGCGGCGACCTAAAAGCGTCGCAGTTTTTGACGTGCGCGGATCGTTGTGCAACAGCCCTTGCGCACTTCCTGGGACACTAGACGAGCGTTTGTCGGAATCGTAGCGAAGACAGTAGGATTTGCGTCCAAACGGAGCGCTGGGTCTCACCACCACTTTGGGGCTCGTCCAGTAGTCCGCGAGTTCTAGGTCGGCCTCCATGGTCGCAGGTGAACGTCGATCGCTTCAGGAAGCCCCGTCGTCGCGGCAGAGCGCGCAGCTCACCATCGACGGCAGCCTGCGGCGACCCAAAACAGCGGTCTTGTGATCGCGCTGCGATGCACGCACCCTCCAGCCTCGGTGATCTCCTTCGCCAGCTGGT
>JAZHYW010014948.1:0-16287 GCA_037355805.1 Ixodes ricinus | reverse complement strand
TGTATGCCGTCTTCGTGAGTGATCGTTCGAATGTATAACAGCACCTTGAAGTTGCCTTTTATATTACAAAAAACTTTGAAATGTCCAAAAACAAGCCTGAAGCTTTAGATTACAGCTAAGCGTAGCGTGCGTCAAGGCTATTCACAGCCTCTCTGATTCTTGTTTTCTCGGATCTGTGGAGGCTGCTGTAGAAAAAAGGATTTTGCATTCACCAGAGTAAGTCCCTTGCTGTCTTCTTAGCTGCGCACGCTCAGTTGTCTTCCAGCTGAGCGCGTGCGCGCGCTCAGTTGTCTTGCAAAGCGCCGCACACTTGTTTTAGATAGGGTGCCTTCATGTGCGCTTTGCTTGGGGTGATGACATCTGGCCATTTTGTTTCTAATGTTTATTTTTATTTTTTGTTCTTAAGCGCGTGGAAAGAGCGTGTGCCCTGCACGCGCTCGTGGCGTTGACTGTGCTACAGCGACATTTTGTTTCGGGCGATTTCTTTGTATTTTTCCCGTGAGCTCGTGCTGTCGGCATCGGGTACTACAAACGATGGCATCACCCTAAACAGAGGGACATCGAGGCACTGTAGTTTTAGCTACATTGAGCTTACCGATACCAATGCTTCTATCCAAGTGTGACTCGGCAGTTGCAGACGAGCAAAGGCTCGTCAGGAGCTGACGCTCAGATCACCCGGCATTGAATCCGATGGCAAAGAAGTTTGTCACATCGCAACTTCTGCTCAAACAAAAAAAAAGCTGAATTTTTTATAAATTCTTAACTTGTCGGAGATGGCCCAGCAAATTCAGGTGATATATTATTTTGTTCTGTTTGTTCTGAAGGTTTACTAAGAATTTGTTTACAAATTTAAAATCGCTCGCTGAAAAGCGCATTACGCATTATACGCATTTGGGTCCGCAAAATTAAACATACAAACGGCATTAATTCATAGCAGGTGTATACCTCCATTTTTGGGTCGCTGAAGTGTCACCGACTTACTAGATTTAAGATTTCGATCGTAAAGGTCTCGCATATTTCGTCTCGCACATTTCGCGTCCACCGGGCGAATAGGTGATTTACTGTAAAATCTCGTAAGGACGCCCACCCAAAATTAAAAGATAAATTGGGGAAAACATAGGGTGGGCTATCTTTGGGGATGCCACATCGAAGCTTTATAAAAAAATTAATGATAAGCACCCGCTACAAACCACGTGACACGTGACGCGGGAACCGATGCCGCAGACCGCGGACACGGCAAATTCGCGTTTCATGATCGCGATAAACACGCGGGAATTCGCTACGCTACAAGCTCCTGTGTCACGGGAAAGGATACTGCAGGTTGCGGACGCGGCAGATTCGCGTCTCACGGTGCGAAGGACCCGCGGAAACCCGCCAAGAACTCGCATCTCCCGGAAACGGATACCGCAGATCGCGGACTCAGCAGATTCAAGTTTCGATGGCGCAATAAAGACACGGAAACCCGCTACATTCTTGCCTGTCACGGAAACCGATATCGCGAGCGCAGATCGCGGACAAAAACGCGGGAATACGCTGACAAACTCGCATGTCACGGAAACAAATGCCGCAGATCGCGGGCGCAACAGAATCGCATTTCACGATGACTACTCGCGCCTGTTACAGCTAAGAATCGATATTGCGCGCGCAGATCGCGGACAAGAACACGGGAATCTGCTTCGAGCTTGGGAACGGATACCGCAAATCGCGAACGCAGCAGATTCGCATTTCACGATGCAATATACATGCGGGAACAACTCGCGTGTTACGGGAGCCGATATCACGCGCGCAGATCGCAAACAAAAACGCGGGAACCCGCTATGAACTCGCTTTTCGGACGTACCGGTACCGGCGATCGCGCCGTTGATGCTTGATTGCCGTCGGACATCGCTTGATGTCCAACGGGAATCGGAGGGTGGGCGATGTTTCGGAATTTTTATGTTTCAGATATTTAGCCAGAAAACGGGATGGGCGATCTCTCGGGAGGGGGCGTCCTTACGGGATTTGACGGTAGTTTAAACGACTCCGGAAGCCAGGCACTGCTCCTTCCTGCCAGTTATTTTGAGGAAATATTTGCTTACTGGTTTACACAAGGAAAAAAAGGAATCAACTTGGAGCTAAGAGAACCAGCACTCACAGAACACATTGGAACCAACAGGATACACGGAGTCACTTTCACTGAGGTGTTTACCACACACGCGAGAAGTTCTCAAATTTCGCTTTCCTACTTGTAATTCGATGAGGCGTTCCTTTCTCAGTTTTATCTTGTCCGAATTATAATAAAAAATAACCCTATTCGTCGTGGTAGATGTTGTAGTAGGGCAAAGCGCTGGATAATTTATTTTCACCATCCAGCTTTTTGTACTGGGGTAGAGAACAGCACACCACCACCCCAGCGTTTCGACACATCAGCGCCAACAGTGTTTGTTAGCACGACAACGCGTGCCACAGTTTCAAGCTTTGGTAAAATGACCTACTAGAAATATCACTTCACCAAATGAACACAACGCGAGAAACGGTCTTTGCAGCCCCTTACCTAAACACCGCATGAAGCGAGCTGACGAGACGAGAGATCCAAGATCTGCGCGGTCTGTCCCAGTCTGCCCTACCTATGACGTCACAAACGATGATGATGATAGCTATAAAAGCGCCCGCTCTATTTCGCGCAAGCCGCCAATACAGGGTTCGTAATACCAATACCAGACTGCATACTTTCTCATCAAGTTGCCTTTAGAGGAGCAAGGGCCACATCCAGAACCCCATATTGTTTAGTACGTTTTAAGAAAGTCTCTAAACGGATCTTCTTAGAAGCGTTGAGGTTAGTGTTGTTGTAATTGTGCAGCAAATATTTAAACAAAAAAGTTCCAAAGAAATGTTTTCTTTCTTGTTGCAGGAACACCAAGAAGGTCCACCCAATGGCCTTGTGCGAAGCAGTCTAGGTGAGTGGTTTCCATACAGGGAAAAGCAAAGAAAATACTCGTACACTCTCCACCAATGTAAAAGACCCATTCGACGAGGCAGTTACAAGCTGACTGTGCTTGATTTCGCCTTGGCTAGGCTCACATTGCATGGTGTGAGAAAATAAATGACCATTCGTTCTCTGCTCTCTCTGAAAATAAAATGCCACTGACCAATCTCTGCTTAACACCACAGCAAAAGCTGGCTCGGCAAAAAGGTCTTTCACATTGTCGGAAGCAGAGGTCGTTCCGCCGTTATTATTAAGGTTTTCAGTGAAATCATTCAAGCTGAACAAAGTGAAGGGGCGCGGGAACAGCTGAAGTGCCCCCATTAGACGTACTGAGTGGGGCGTGGCTTTGATCGAGTCAGATAAAAAAACTCCGGAGGTAGCAACTTGCATATTGAGTGATCATTTAATGCTCACTTGGTTCGACGTAGTGCCGCAAATAGCGTCTTTATGCCGAGACAGACAAACAGTGGATCCAGCCCCATTAGGGGTTTTAGTTGAGCTAGTTGGTGCATACTGTAAAACATCAGGTCAGCTGAACACGGAAAAACAACCTTCGTTGTTTTTCCTGGTTACCCTGGTTGGAGCGGCACGTATGCCTGATGGCAGCTCTAGATCCCGACTGCCGGGAAGGGAGTCGCCGGTGGTTGATATAGGCAAGACCCCCTCTCCCCCCTCCGGAATGCCCTCAGCCAATCACAGGAGTGAGTGGGCGGAAAGTGCAGCGCGGAAGGCGTGAGGGCATGTTGGCAGGGTTGGCCACGGTCGAGATCCAGCGCGCCCTAAGCTCCTTTCTTAGTAAAAGAAGCGATAACACAAGGCTCAAAGACCAGTCGAGGGTCCGCAGGTGGCCCGTGGTAAGTCCCTGGCGTAAAGCAATGGTGTCCGTCTAGATCAGGGTGCGGGGCGGGACGAGGAGGGCCGCGATGGTCCACGCCAGAGCTTTTCTTGCGAAGATGCGGCCGTCTTTGTTGGTCAGGATGGCGAGGGCCGCTTGGAGGGTGACAACTCCGAGGCCGGAGTTTGAAGCGCCCGCGTAGCAGGTGCGAAGGGGGTGGGAGGCACCAAGGGGACGGAGTGTGGCAGGGAGTCCCACACGCACACAAAAGCGTTGACCCACGAGGATGGGTGGTGGCTGTCCAGAAGCCGCGGCACGAAACAAGGGACGCAGAGCGTGAAAGCCGGCGCGATAGAGCGAAAAATAAAATGACCAGAGGCCGGCTAGACGTTGGTACAAGTAGCGAGGGCGTGGAGCATGTAGCAGTTCTAGTGTGTCCCGAAGAGACCTGACACGTCGTGGGGTATGGGAGATGGTGTCGTCGTTGGTGTCCAAGGCGAAGCCGAGGAAACGGATGACGCGAGTGTGGGTGGTCAAGGTGTCACGGGGGTTGGCGCGGAATCCGCACTCCTGGAGGTCGGCGAGGAAACGGTGGATGACGTCCTCTAGGATCTGGAGGTCCTGGTGCTCAAAAGAAAATTATCAATATACGACCAAGCCCACACGCCTTGGTCGCGAAGGTGACGTGCAATGGCGGTGGCGAGTGATTGCATGACGAATGGAGCTGGCCCGGAGGCCGAAAGAAAGGCGGGTGAAGCAAAAATATTTGCCATCTATTCTGAATGTTGTGAGTCTTTGTGCTTGTGGATGCAATGAGATGTGATAGAAAGCCTCGTGTAGATCTATCTTGGTAAAGTATGCGTGGGGTGGCCGGGGTGTTTGGAGGAGTACACGTGAAAAGGGGCTCCAAACGAAAGGGTGGTGAGTGGAGATGGGTTTAAGATGACTAGCATCTAGGATGCAAGCGTGACTCTGTGCTTGACTTGGGAGCAAGCTGTACGGGGCTAAGGTAGGGTCCCCGCTTAGTGGGCCGGATAAGGCCGGAGTCGAGCATGGATGTGACTGCGTCCCGAAGGACAGGTAAGTGGTCAGGGTGGGAGGGCGGTTGTTGACTACAGACGTGGCATCACAACGTATGCGAAGGCTGTTGTAGTCGGCTGGGGATATAAAAACCAAAAGTCTTAGTGGTTTTCTCCCGAGTCTACCGCGGGTGAGGGTTTGACTGGGTCGCACAGGGTTCCATGGGGGGGGGGGAGGGGGGGGGGAGGTGAGGGTACAAGGGGCGGCGAGAGTCGTCGTCATCACAGTCATGTTCGGAAAGTTCGCTACAGGTGTCGTCCTCCGAAGAAGGCACATCTACTGGGGGATTATCCGTTAGCTAGCGGTTAATTCTGTCCGTGGCAAGAACCCACATGTCTCCTTCCTCCTCGCTGGAGGTGTCGGTGGAAGATAGGGACGTTGGGGGGGGGGGGGGTGAGTGGTACCTCGAGGGCACGAAGTGCCTGCATTAAGAGATCTGGAGGATCGTACAATATCTTGTGGTATTGCTATGACCTGTTGGCCGGCTACATTGACAACAATCGGAACAGACCTATTGCTAAATTACCTGGGTTTTCCCGCGAGAATGATACGGGACGTATGGACACGCGCTTGCCACGCGCTCGCCCTCCTCGTAAAAGATTCAAACACCAAAATAAAGCGTTGGAAGGCAAATGCCATTTGTTTTAGACACTTACGAGAAAAGCCACATGCTCACGCGCCAGCATCGCAAAAGCGCGTGACTACACTGCGCATGCCTCGTTTGTAGAACATTTGCTGTTTCGTCCAGACGGTATGATGCCAGCGCGGCTTCCGGCCAGCGTCCCCGCCAAGCACGCGCGCTCGTGCAGTGCGGCACTGTTCAGGGCCATACATCCGCGCGCGTAGCATCGGCTGGCGTCTGACCTGCCGGAACGGCATAGCAAAAGGTCTATTGATCATGCAGGACCAAATCTAAATTAGTCTCAACAGCGTGGAAGAGTTCATCTGTGGATGGAGAAAGCCTCTGGGCACACTCACCGGTATGATGTTTGTGGGGGGGTGTGCAGGGAAGGGAGGCGTACTCCTGGTCCTGCCGCAAGGGCAGTCTTTGGAAGAGGTGGGAAGGCACTGGTGAGTTCCTTCGGACCCGGGGGGGGGGGGGGGGGGAGGGGGGTTGGCGAAAACGTTCACTCCGCGGCGTCTGTGTCACGGTTGGACTTGGGAGGGTTGGGGCTTCTTGCCTCGGCCTGCAGGCTGGTTAGGTTGTGCTCGCTGGGTTGGTCTGCTGGGTCTCTCGGCGGCGGTTGGCTGCGTGGCCGGTGGAAGTGGACCGCCGAGGAGGAAGGATGCAGACGGGTCGGCGTAGCCTTGTAGGGCTGTTGTCCATCCTGAGAGCGCGACGTGGTAGAGAAGACGGACACGGTCGAAAATCCGCAACTTGGCGGACGGTCGCAAGAGGGTCGACTGTAACGGACCTGGCAGAAGTGCTCGAGGAGCTAGAGCTCCACGACGTCGCGTGTTCCGAAGAACCGCGACTGGCGGCTGGCTCTGTCGACATAGACGAGGGCGTTCTGGAAGTCCCGCTTGGTCGGCGGGTGCGTGGTGGTGAAGAGGCGTTGGCCCCTCGTTCCGGCGGGGACGCGTCGTGTTGGGAGGCGGTGTGATTATCCAGTCGTTTCCTTCCTTGTTTTTCCGTGTTCAGTTCACCTGATTGCCAACAGCCCCATTGCCCGGTCACATTAAAAGATCAAACAACCGACTGCCCTTTCCAACAAAACAAACGCAGCTTGTTGGCGGTGCGAGCAATCTTCAGCAATAATCCTTGTTCACAAATAAAAAAAATATGTTCCTTTTCCTCGGTTGGCAAAGCTGGCGAAGCTCAAGAAAAAATATTTCTTGTCAACATGAGGGCATGCCACGTCTTTGAAGAATACAAATTCTCGCCTCGTTGTGGAAGCCTAACCATGTCTCACCAACCGAGCCCCGTGAAACCAACAGCCACTAGATTAATCAAAGCCGGTGAACATCAAGACGTCGCAGCACTCAGATGGCGTCAACTCTGCAATTAGACCCGAATCAGACTCCGGGCGTCCTTGGACGCAATGACGACACGAGGTGCAGCCAAAGCTGACGCAGCATTCGAGTCTAAATCTGTGTCTGCGCCCGGCCAACGCGCTCGACCTCCCTGTGATGACATCAACGTGCTAAGGCTTCTATTATTCTACATCGATCGTTTCACTTTAACTCCGACTGTAGTCGAAGCTATGATAAAAAAGTCAAGAAGGATGGATCGAAAGTGCATCGTCATCGCCTTTTTGCGTTCGCTATCACCGACTAAAGCGATCACGCACAGGGATTGTGCTGCGATTATGCGCTTTTCTGTGTGTATGTGGTTGGTTTACCTCAAGCTCCTCTATGCACCGCTTTACTGACAGAATGCCAAACAGAAGAGTAAAAATGGCTACCGGTGCTTTCCCTGTTGCTGGAGCGTTAGGAAGAGTGAAAGTTCCGGATGAGAGGCTTCGCCGGTGTTGGTACACCCAACACCGGCGAAGCCTCTCATCCGGAACTCGCCCGAACTTTATTCGCTTTTTCTCTCTTTTAAACACCCAAACATAATTAGAGCTACGGGCTTGGATGGCGATAATCCCCGGTCATTGAGACAGTACTGCTTAGTTATAGGGTGCATGAATAACGACACAAAGCGTCGAATACTGCCCGAGGACCTATGTAGTTGGCACAGAATCCGGCGAGAACGGTTGCAGTTTCTTTAAAGGGGCGATGCAATGACTTTTGTATTTTGCGCAAATACCGCTTAGAACGGATCCCTGACGTTAATGACCTGTGAGATACCCGTTCGTTTTTCACCACACGCAATCGAAGTCACAGAAAAAAATAAAGAAAAAGGAGCAGAGTTCACCCCCTCAACTCGCAGTCAGAACAAGCGGCCACGTGATCTGGAGCCGATTATATGCCGCCAATGGTGATCATAACCACGCGCTGGGGTTGGCAAGGCACAGGACACGCGCTGAGTTCCAGACATTGTTATGGTTCGGCTATTGTCGTCATTGCAGCGATTGGACACAGGACCCTACCCGAATGCTTCTCGAGCTATTGATTATCACGAGCCCAAATCGAGTGTCCACGGCATGCTCGGGTCCAATCTATGAGCCGCATTCAAATATCGTCACTGGGCGGTACTGCTACCGCCCAGCTACGTCATCAGGTTTTGCGAAGGAGAGACTGAATGAAAACACTCAGGTTTTGTCCTCGAAGTTACAGCGCAACAAAGGAGTTTCTTGGTCAGTGGCGTTGCGTGCGAGTATCCTTGAGTCCCACTAGTGCCAGTAAGCTCGTGTAAAGTGAAAAACATTCTAATTGAATATCGTTGCACCGCCACTTTAAGCTCCATTGCTTTCCACATGACCCCGATCTCCGGCTGCAGTGGATTGCGTCCTTGAACCGAAAATACTTTTCCCCAATGCCATCCTCTCGACTGTGCTCTGAACATTTTGTGAATGGAGCGCTCACAGAACGCTGTACCGCCGATGAACATGGGGTACTCTCGCAAGGGCGTGTAAGTTTTCTCGGGATAATTGCTGTTTCAGCTTGTACCCTTTTGTAACTGAATTTCTTCTTAATATTGTAATATTTGAAGATGGTGACACTGACTCGATTTTATTATCTGTATCACTTAGTTGAATGCTCATTTCCGCCGCCGTGTGTGGCTGGAAATTGTCGAAAAGTTAGTTCTATCGTTTTTTTCTTGAATCTCGATCTTCTGCGCGATGCTAGAGAGCAGGAAACCTATGTTGACCGTCACAACGCGACTCGATTCTTTTTGTTTTCAAAATCAGTACATAATTTAGCTGGAAAGCAACCTTCAATTTCTGCTGCTGAAAGTTAAAACATGTTCATGCATCGATTTCGAATCGTTGAATCATTGACCGACTCGCTCCGGCAATAGGCCCATCTGTACATTGCTGTTTTCAGTTCTCGACAGATGGCACACTCTTTGACACGGGATGCTCAAATAAAACGTTTATAAATACCTTCAAGCCAAAGTGAGTAGCCTTTACCACCTAGCGAGCGTCAGATTCCACGTCCATGCTGAGGGGTTAGAAACGTTGGCGAAAGTGCTCCTCTGGGCGTCGCTCCCGCTTTGGGTGTGCTAGTTGGGTGCTCCAAAGTGCTGGGTATCTGACTTAGGGTGCGTCTTGTGTTCTTGTGTGCCGCGGATGGTGTTTTTCGCTCATTGAGAACATTTCTTGCCCCGCATTATGGCATCTGCCAGTGTGGCGACGTCAGAAGTGCGTCACTGAACGCGCCACCGATAGAAATCGGAGGCGAATACTCCAAATATTGTATCATTTGACAGCGATTAAATTTCCCTTCATGTTTTTTTTTCTCGCTTTAGATGCAATACACCGAGAATGTTTTTGGCGTTTTGTGTCGTCCACAACAATTAAATATAATGTGAAGAAGGACGTGCGAAATAAGAATATTGCAGGGGGCGATCGAAGGCAGCTCACTCCAGCTTGAAGGTGTTTATAAACGTTCTATTTGAGGATCCTCTGTCGACGAGTGCGTCTTGTGTAGGGAACTGAAAACAGCAAAGTCGTTATGGGCCTATTGCCGGAGCGAGTCGGTCAATGATATAACGATTCGAAATCGAGGCATGAGCATGTTTCAAATTTCAGCAACAGAAATTGAAGGTTTCTTTCCAGCTACATCATGTGCTAATTTTGAAAATAAGAAGATTCTAGTTGCGTTGTGAAGGTCTACATTGATTCATGGCTCTCGGGTATCGCACAGGAGATCGCAATTCAGGAAGCCCGATAGAACTAACTTTTCTACCATTTCCAGCCACACCCGGCGGCGGAACTGAGCCTTCAACTAAGTGTTGTAAATGATAAAATCGAGTCAGTGTCCCCACTTCAATGATTATAATATGAAGATAAATTCAGTTACAAAGACTTGCCAGCTGAAACAGCAATTATCACGAGAAAACTTGCAGCCACCTTGCGAGCGTACTCCATGTTCATCGGCGGTACTGCGTTCGGTGCGCGCTCCATTCACGAGCACAGTCGAGAATGTCGTCGTAGAAAATCTATTTTAGGTTTACTGACACAACCCACTGCAGCCGGAGATCGGGTTCATGTGGAAAGCTATGCAGCTTAAACAATGCAGCCGCATTCGCCGGATTCCTTGCAAGCTACATAGGTCATCGGACAGTATTTGACGATGTCTGTCGTTATTCGTGCACCATATAACCGAGCAATGGCATCCCGATGAACGGGGTTGTCGTCATCTAAGCCCGTAGCTCTAAGTAGGTTTCGGAGTTTAAAACAGAGAAGAAAGCGGGAACAAAGTTCGGGCAATGCATACACCTAACTCCGGGAAAGCCTCTCATACGGGACTTTTTATCTTTCTAACGCACCAGCAAAGGGAAAGCTACGGCAGCCGTTTCCCCTCTTCTCTATCTCTCTTCAAAATGACACAACCCACAATAAAACGGTCTAAATTGAAAGTAGCGCCTTGCCCTCCTTCCCTCGAGAATCTTGCTTTTTCCTCCTCTACGCACCTCTTTCTCTCTTCCTCATTTTAGTCGGTAGCGCCTTCTATGCTTCCCTTCCGCCGAGTGCCGCGGAAGTTGACTGCTGGCAAACCCTCGCTAGATCGGTGTTTTCTGCGCAATTTCGACTCGCAGCTTTCGTGCTTTCGTTATGATACGAGTTGCCGGTGTCCGTGACATGTTTTTGTTCTGAGCATGTCTTTCATTGCTTCGATCCGGAGAAGGCACGCGAGTCTTGTCCACGCTTCGGCTCTGCGTCTGCTCGGATCATTCGGTTTGTGATCAGATGCAATCTTTCCCTTTACACACATTCATACAATCAAACTGAACTCTGAAACAGATTGCCCTCATTTTCTCTTCAGCAGACAGGGGAGCCGAGGCGATAAGTGCGAAATAGCGCACTTTTTTGTTATGGAATGCGAAGCCGTGATCTTACGTTGGTAACGGAGCACACCGTAGTTTCGGTGTCGCCAACTGGCTCGTTTCCCAAACAGTCGACAGCAAGTATCATCACTGCTTGTACCTCTGTTTCTGCCACGCCGAAGTGACGACGAGTTGAGAAACGTGAATGGTCGTTTTGTAAACACGCGCGAGTGATTTTGTAATGCCTTATCATAGCGGCATTTCGATGTCTTTTCAGAAGCAAAACACGCAGCATGCGCTCTACCTATATATATATAAAAATAAAAAATAAGCTTTGTTGGGCTGGCGGCAACGTAGTATTATACGTATACACGCCGCCGGAGAATGCGAGGCCGCGGACGGAAGTGGCGAACCGAAACCGGATGGACGCTCGGCCAATCAGTGCTAGTGGCAAGGGGAACTTTGAAAAGGAAGAGGGCGATATTTCTAGAGGGTGAGAGTGTGTCGGAATGTCAATCAATGGCGCTACCTTCAGTGTAAGTACATGGCTTGCACGTGACGTCATTAGCCCCGTACCAGCCGCCATTGCTCCGTACCTTGCTGTTACGTCCGTAGCTTCTCCGGCACATATTTGACACCATCGAATTTGTTCTTCTCAGCAAGGCTTGCCGAGAAGCACAAATTTTAAGGTGGCAAATGCATGCTGCAGATGGTACGGGCAGAGGAGCATGGTACGGAGCAATGGCGGCTGATGAGAAGTCAATGCAAGCCATGTATAGAGGGGCTTTAGGTTTAGGCGGTGATGGAAGGCTCCCAAAGAGAGCTAGCGCCATGACGATGCATCCTTGATGCTGCTTGATAGGCGTCATCGGATCGTAGATTCCCTTCAGAAAAATGACCGCATCTCCACGTGGTGAATGATGTTGATTGGGGCGAAGCTCGGGTGGTGCTGATGATACTGGATTTGGTCATAGTGGTATTGCTGCTTGCTGTCGGCATTGACGCTTTGCCGCCGCTTCCCGAGCTCTCAACTCCGGGTCTGCTTGTGTCGTAGACTCTGAGGCGCTTCATGCCGAGCTTTCCGGTCCTTTTCATTCATGGCAGTAGGAGAATGTGTGGTTTTCTTTCTTTCTTTTTTAGCAGACAGATGAGATGGCATCTCAGAACCAGTGTTGTGCCCGTTACCGAAAAAAGTAACGAAATAGCGTTACTCGTTAGTTTGGTAAAAATTAACGCGTTATTGAGCTACGTTACTTTTTTACAAACGTAACGATATACCGTTACCGTTACTTTTCAAAAATAACGAACGTTACTTTTACGTTACTGTTCTTGTGTTCGAGTACATATGTTTGGCAGAGATGTGTTCGCTTACAAACATGCCTTCGGTCTCGTGAAAGAGAAAACTTTCACGAGACCAATCGAAAGTCAATCGGCTTTTATAAACTACAGCATGCGAACGGGGACTGCTGGAACACAACCAGCCAACCAACACCCCTCATCTTTACGCCGGTTTTAGTAACAGTCCGGTTCATACTATTACCAGAGACTGATTTACTTCACTATGTGGAACAGGACACCGGTTACCAGCACACTGGTTATAATCACTTGCTGCCTCTTACCAGCAGTAGCTCTTAATTTTTCTGCGAAAAAAAAAAGGTTTTGTGTTTGTAAGTTTTCTTTCCAGGTTTAAAACTTTTTTATTTTTTTTATTATGACCTTAGTGAAGTAAAGACTAATCAAGCGAAAGATTCTTCTGTGTACAAAAGTGGGTCAGGAACTTTCAGGCAGCGAGGGGAGAGCGAGAATAAAAAATTCCACAAAGGGTGTTTTTTTTTTTTTGTAACTAGAGAAACGAGCAAATCGCTTCGCCACTAGTTGTCCACTGTTTTAAACGGATGTCTCTCTCTCTCCCCCTCCCCCCCGCTGTCCACCTCTGCTGCACAAAGCAGAGGGGGAAGAGGAGGGAGGAGGGGAGGGGCTGTAACGCAGTCGTTCGTTCAAGCCTTGTAGGTGGTGACACTATGAAAAAAAAAAAAAAGGAGGACGAACGGAATTAGCTGGTAGCCGAAGGTTTGTTTCGCCTTCGAGAAGCGAGATAATGTCGCCTTTTAACGGATGTCTCTTTTGATCAGAAAGTTTTTTTTTTTGTTTTTAAGTTTACTGTGACGGATGCTGGTTCCGTGCAGCGATAAGCTTGTGCAGGATTTTGAGATGGATGGGTGAATAGATGGACTGATAAGTGGAAAACCCACCGTTTTAGGAAATCGAAGGTTCAGAAGTCTTAGCAGCAAGATACGGCATTGCCTGGGCATTGCGTGCTCGAGCGCAAGTAGTTGCCCCTCGAGCAGAGAAGCTAGATCCTCCATTGAGCTTAGTGACCTAAATTTAGTTCCCCTAACGTCTCCAGTTTTATGCACAAGATTGCTATTCTAAACGTTAGATCAGGCGTCGTGACCTTTTCCAAATACCTAATGTATTTCACCAGTTTTGGTCAAAAGTAACGAGTAACGAGTAACGTAATTTGATAGCCGATACCGTAAAAAAGTAACGAAAATACTTTACTCGTTAGTCATTCAGAATACTAACGAGTACGTTACTGCGTTAGCGAAAAATGTAACGCGTTACCAGTAACGTCGTTACTAGTAACGCGTTACCTCCAACACTGTTCAGAACCCCCTCTATCTCTTTTTTTTTCTTCTTTTTTTCATAATTTTGTTTCATCTTTTTTTTTCCAGTTTTTTTTTTTTAGCTTTTCACGAGCACGTGGGCACGTGATCTCACCGACAGAAGCACGAGGCACCCGACGCCGGCCTACGGCGGACGGCGGACGGACATACGGACATGGCTAGCCCCTAGGAGCTTTCGCCCTAAATAATAGAACGAGTGTCAATAGACCGATCTCACCAAGCATTCCACGCATGCGTGACGCCGCCTTAACTGTAGTTCGTATGCGGCAGGCGCCAGTTCACGAGACAGCTCGTGCCGTCTCTTGCTCTGCTCGCGCAGACCTCCAGGGTTGTCGCGTGCAGAAGACTACAACTCCACGATGCATGTCGGCAGCGGTGGCGTACTCAAAGTACTTCGTTTCACCCTAGTGCGAGCAGGCAGAGCTGGAAGCGTGAGCACGAAAGCTCCGTGCGTTCAGGCTATGCTCGAGCGCGGAAGCTGGGGAGAAACGCAAAAAGCGCTGGTCTCGCGCTTCTAGCTTTGCTTCGCTCGCAGATAAGGTGAAACGAAGTATAGCTGGTGAGATCGGTTTATTGACGGTTTAAAGGGACACTGACACCCCCAAATTTTTTTTTCCTTTTTTGTCAGGCGATTTATTATGGTGTCGGAATACTACCCAATTAATATTTTGCTACAGAGTCACGTATTTTTTAATAAAGCCAAAAAACGCAACTGCGCGAAACCGAAACCGAAACGGAGAAGTGGAGAGGATAGCGTGAGTGGCGGAAGTCACGTGGCTACACCCGACCGTGCGGTTTTTTTGTTTTTTTTCTCCTCTTTCCGCACGTAGCAGACGAAATGCGTTCGTTCGCCGTGGTATTCCTTTGCAGTTATGTTTGTTCCGCTCGCTGTTCTGTACTTCAAGATGAGTTGTTTTGTACATTTAAGTGTTGGCAATTAGTAGTGAGTGCCCGAGTGCCGTGGTGAATTCCCGTGATCAGCTCCGAAAAGAATACTCCCAAGATGTTGCGTGAAGAGTTGCCTCACATGTCCTGCATCTGAAAGTGGCCAGAGTGCACAAGTTTCCGAAAGATCAACGGGTCGGGATCAATGGCTGGCTGCAATTCCTGTAGAACCATTACGCGAAGCTCGGAAAGCGGACGCTACCCGATTCATATGCTCCTTGCATTTTGTGGAAAGTGATATACATTGAGTTCGCAGGTGTCAAAAATGGAATCCATACCATTTAGTTCAGCGACGTATCGTCCACAACAATTTTTTTTCTGTGATAATTGTAAAAAAAGAAATGTAAACATCGCAGAATGCTTGACAAAAAAAAAATAAAAGGTACACCCACACCAGGAATCGAACCCGTGCCCTCTGCGTGTGAAGCGGACGTCTTTCCACTGAGCTACTGAAGGAACTCTATCATGCGTAGTTATGCAGCGGGTAGACTGTATGTCGGAAGTTTGCTGCCGATTTCCCTTCAATACATGCACTCCCGGCTTGAAGTCGAGCAGCACCACGCATAGGGCACATTCGCACCTCGTAAAGTAACCGTACGCGTGCGTATTCAACTCGAAGTACGCACTTCGTGCTTGACGTTTGAGCGAGCGATGTCTTCAGCCAGGAGAAGGGACGACGGCTCGGCGACGTCTTCGTGCAATCGGCTTGCTGGTCGGGCGTGTCGTACGGGATGAATATCAGTTCTTTTGATCGGTCCGAAATTTCTCTTTCGAAGAAAGACAGAATTCGCCAGTACCGTGAACGACAGTTCTGAAGTAGAGGTCCAACGCCCGTCGTCCGCTGCCATCCGCTAGTGCTAGTCCCACGATACGCGAAACGACGCCATGTTGAGAATTATGCAGTGAACGCACAGAAAGCTTCCGGTTGTCTGTGCTACCTTTTTTTCAATCAACGTATTTGCAGCTTTTTTGAAGCCACAAAAAATGGGTTTCATATTTTTTTTCTATTTTTAATATTGACTGTGTGCCTTCAATGACCCACGACTTTGATTAAATTTGGTGGTCGCATCGATACCTTAGAAAACGGCCCGTGACCACGGAAAAGAGAGTGAGCGAGACTCGAACCGGCCAGTTCTTGATCGGCGGTTTTCGGGCGGAAAGAAACCGAATTTCGAGCCGCAAATTCTGTTCTGGGTAGTTGGGCTCTCATATGTCACGTACAACTAAAAACCTCGGCGAGCATAAATACCCTGTCATTGTCCCTTTAAAGGACTCACTCAATACACCGCGTTAAGTTTAAATTTAAACTGAATTGTTTTGTTTTTGTTACTATAGACAATTGCAAGCTTAGCGCCTCAACTGGTGCCCCACCAGCACGCGAAGCGTGCGTGTGAAGGTGGCTTTGACAGGCTTGCAATTGGATTTGCTTGCCCGCACGTGCAGAGACATGGCGGTGGCCAGATGCCCTTCTTGCAATCGTTTATACAAACACACAATGGTAGTCTCAGAAAAAAAATATGAAAGAAAAGCGAGCAGTGTTCAGCCCTCAACTCGGAGCCAGAGCAAGGAGGCACGTGATCTGGAGCCGATTATATGCCACCAATGTTTATCATAGCCAGGCGCTGTGATTGACAAAGAGTACAACACGCGCCGAGTTCCGGAAATTGTTAGGCTTCGGTTATTGTCGTTATTGCAGCGACTGGAGACAAGCCACTACCAAAAGGCTTGTGGAGCACTTGATTATCACGAGCCCAAATTGACTACTCACGCAATGATCGGGTCCAATCTATGAGCCGCAATCAAATGTCGCCACTCATATGGAATTATGCCAACCCTGTGACCCCCGAGCTATGTCGTCCCATTTTTGCAAAACAAAATTGAAAAAAAAAAATATATA